>SJYQ01001358.1:0-32802 GCA_006410935.1 Redunca redunca
ATAAACCCATAAAATAAGCATATTCATTCCTATAATAAGTTACTAATATAGTTCTTCCAGGAGGATGTGATAGGCTTGGATGGAGGTTTTCCCCAAAGCTAGTTCAAGGCCAAAAATTTTTTCCCCAAAAGATAAAATATAACTTGTACTGACATCATACGTGCTTAGTCACTTCAGTCATGTCTGACTCTTTGCAACCCCGTGGACTGTAGCCCGCCAGGCTCCTCTGTCCATGGGGATTCTCTAGGCAAGAATACCAGAGTGGGTTGCCATGCCCGTGTCCAGGGGAATCTTCCTGACCCGCACCTCTTATGTCTCCTGCATTGGCAGGCGGGTTCTTTACCACTAACGCCATCTGGGAAGTCCACTGACATCATAACAAACCACAATTATTTGAAGTTTTCATTTTAATTGGACATATTGAAGGTGATTAACTATAACTAGAACCGTATGCCCGCGGCCCCACCCCCCCTCACCCCCCGCCCAGAATTATGAGTGAAAGAACTCTTTGGTGTCTGGACAATTCTAATGGAAAACAGAAGGATTCCAGTTATTCAAGAAATCAAGATAAAATTTGAGGCAAAATTTTGTGCCTCTTCTAAGATTTGCTATAAGTTTTAGCTCTTTTTTCAAGCCCCTTTCCTAGGTGATTGATCTCATTTTAGTTAATTTAGGGAATTGCCAGCGTCAAAATCCAGGCAGGTCTTTACATTTTTGTTTTTAATAAATACATCGTGTGCTAGATATTGGCTTCTGGACAGTGTCAGGACCCTGTTGCCAGGCAGCTGCGAATTAAGGCCAAGTACTTATGAAAAATTATTTAGACTTGGTTTGGTTTACTCCTAATGGAGCTGACATTTCAGGAGGCTAGATGTTTGTAACCTATTTAAATGTCTTCTTGAATCCAAAAAATTATATTTCTGCTGCTGAGCCTAGTTGATTTTATGAAAGTAAATTATGTCTAAATACGTTTCTTTTATTTCTAGATATTACAGTTGTGAAGTCCCAGTAGAGTCCCTTTAACTGCTCCTGAAACAAATTTCATTTTTACTAATTGTAAAACAGAGATGCTTCATTTATAGATCTTCACCTTGTATGAATAGTACTGGCTGATTCCCTGTCACTTTCTCTCTTTTTTTTTTTGGTTCAGAGTAGCAATAGGTTTTTACATTATAGAACAAGTGCATGCATGTTCATAAAACTTTTTAATAATAATAAAGTATAAAACAAAGGAAAACATTTATCCCTACTACTCACCTGGAGGTAACCTCTATTAAGTTTGTTATCTTGCCAGATTCTCTCTGCATCTGTAAACTTATGTGTATATGTAGGTTTGTTTTTTTTTTTAATGAAGGATAATTGCTTTACAGAATTTTGTTGTTTTCTGTCAAACCTCACCATGAATCAACCATACATGGATTGATGGATGTATACATACATCCCCTTCCCTTTGAAGCTCCCTCCCATCTCCCTCCCCATCCCACGCCTCTAGGTTGATACAGAGCCCCTGATTTGGGTTTCCTGAGACATATATAGCAAATTCCTGTTGGCTATCCATTTTACATATGATAATGTAAGTTTCCATGTTTCTCTTTCCATACATCTCACCCTCTCCTCCCCTCTCCCCATGTCCATAAGTCTGTTCTCTATGTCTGTTTCTCCATTGCTGCTCTGTAAATAAATTCTTCAGTACCATTTTTCTAGATTCCGTATATATACATTAGACTACGATATTTATCTTTCTCTTTCTGACTTCACTCTATATAATAGGCTGTAGGTTCATCCACCTCATCAGAACTGACTCAAATGGGTTCCTTTTTATGGCTGAGTAATATTCTATTGTGTATATGTAGCACTAATTCTTTATCCATTCTCTGCCGATGGACATCTAGGTTGCTTCCATGTTCTAGCTATCATAAATAGTGCTGTAATGAACAATGGCATACATGTGTCTTTTTCAATTTTAGTTTCCTCGGGGTATATGCCTAGAAGTGGATTGCTGGGTCATATGGTGGTTTTATTCCTAGTTTCCTAAGGAATCTCCATACCATCTTCCATAGTGGCTGTATCAATTTACATTCCCACCAACAGTGCAAGAGCATTCCTTATTCTCCACATCCTCTCCAGCATTTATTGTTTGTAGACTTTTTGATGATGGCCATTCTGGCTGGTATGAGGTAATATTTCACTGGAGTTTTGATTTACATTTCTCTAATAATGAGTGATGTTGAGCATCTTTTCATGTGTTTGTTAGCCATTGGTATGTCTTCTTTGGAGAAATGTCTGTTTAGATCCTTTTCCCACTTTTTGATTAGGTTGTTTGTTTTTCTGGCACTGAGTTGTATGAGCTGCTTATATATTTTGGAAATTAATCCTTTGTCAGTTGTTTCCTTTGCTATTATTTTCTCCCATTCTGAGGGTTGTTTGTTCACCTTGGTTATAGTTTCCTTTGCTGTGCAAAAGCTTTTAGGTTTAATCGGATCCCACTTGTTTACTTCTGTTTTTATTTCCATTACTCTAGGAGGTAGATCGTAGAGGATCTTGCTTTGATTTATGTCAAGTGTTCTGCCTATGTTTTCCTCTAAGGGTTTTGTAGTTTCTGGTCTTACATTTAGGTGTTTAATCCATTTGAGTTTATCTTTGTGTATGGTGTTAGGAAGTGTTATAATTTGATTCTTTTGCATGTAACTGTCCAGTTTTCCCAGCACCATTTATTGAAGAGGCTGTCTTTGCCCCATTGTATACTCTTGCATCCTTTGTCAAAAATAAGGTACCCATAGGTGCATGGGTTTATTTCTGGACTTTCTGTCTTGTTCTGTTGGTCTATATATCTGTTTTTATACCAGTATCATACCATAATGATGACTGTAGCTTTGTAGTATAATCTGAAGTCAGAAAGTTTGATTCTTCCAGCTCCATTCTTCTTTCTCAAGACTGCTTTGGCTATTCGGGGTCTTTTGTGTTTCCATATGAATTGTGAAAATTTTTTTTTAGTTCTGTGAAAAATGCCATTGATAATTTGATAGGGATAGCATTGAATCCATACNGGAAGTGTTCTAATTTGATTCTTTTGCATGTAGCTGTCCAGTTTTCCCAGCACCATTTATTGAAGAGGCTGTCTTTGCCCCATTGTATACTCTTGCATCTTTTGTCAAAAATAAGGTACCCATAGGTGCATGGGTTTATTTCTGGGCTTTCTGACTTGTTCTGTTGGTCTATGTATCTGTTTTTATACCAGTATCATACCATAATGATGACTGTAGCTTTGTAGTATAATCTGAAGTCAGAAAGTTTGATTCTTCCAGCTCCATTCTTCTTTCTCAAGACTGCTTTGGCTATTCGGGGTCTTTTGTGTTTCCATATGAATTGTGAAAATTTTTTTTTAGTTCTGTGAAAAATGCCATTGATAATTTGATAGGGATAGCATTGAATCCATACACTGCTGATATATATATTATATATATATGCTGATATATATAATCATAATTATTGATATATATGTTCCTGTTGTCATTTTCTTAATTGTTTGGGGTTTGATTTGTAGATCTTTGTCTTCCCTTGTGTTTCTTGACTGTGTAAGTCCCTTTAACATTTGTTGTAAAGCTGGTTTGGTGGTACTGAATTCTCTTAACTTTTACTTGTCTGAAAAGCTTTCGATTTCTTCATTAATTTTGAATGAGATCCTTGCCAGGTAGAGTAATCTTGGTTGTAGATTTTTCCCTGTCAGAACTTTAAATATATCCTGCCATTCCCTTCTGGCCTGCGGAGTTTCTGCTGAAAGGTCAGCTGTTAAACGTATGGGGTTTCCCCTTTATGTTACTTTTTGCTTTTCCCTTGCTGCTTTTAATATTCTTTCTTTGTGTTTAATCTTTGTTAGTTTGATTAGTATGTGTCTTGGCATGTTTCTCCTTGGGTTTATCCTGTATGGGACTCTTTGTACCTCTTGGACTTGATTGACTATTTCCTTTTCCATGTTGGGGAAATTTTCAGCTATGATCTCTTCAAACATTTTTCATACCCTTTTTCTCTCTTCTTCTGAGACCCCTATAATTCAAATGTTGGTGAGTTTGCTATTGTCCCAGAGGTCTCTGAGACTATTCTCAGGTCTTTTCATTTTACTTTATTCTGCTCTTCAGAAGTTATTTCCACCATTTTATCTTCCATATCACTGGTTCGTTCTTCTGCTTCTGATATTCTGCTATTGATTCTTTCTAGAGTATTTTTAATTTCAGTTGATTGTGTTGTTTGTATCCTTATTCTTTAATTCTTCTAGGTCTTTGTTAATTGATTTTTGCATTTTCTCCATTCTGTTTTCAAGGTTTTTGATTATCTGTACTGTCATTATTCTGAATTCTTTTTCAGGTAGTTTGCCTATTTCCTCTTCATTTATTTGGATTTCTGTGTTTCTAGTTTGTTCTTTCATTTGTGCAGTAATTCTCTGCCTTTTCATTATTATTATTTTTTTAACTTACTGTGTTTGAGGTCTCCTTTCCCAAGGCTTCATGGTTAAATTCTTTTTTCCTTTTGTTTTCTGGCCTCCTAAGATTGGTGGAGTGGTTTGTATAAGCTTCAAATAAGGTAAGATTTATGCTAAATTTTTTGTTTATTTGTTTTTCCTCTGATGGGCAAGGCTGAGTGAGGTGGTAATCCTGTCTACTATTGATTGGGTTTGTTTTTTTGTTTTGTTTGTTGTTTGGATGCACAAAGTGCTACTGGTGGTTGGATGATGCCAGGTCTTTTATTCAAGTGGTTTCCTCTGTAGGAGTTCTCACTATCTGATACTCCCTAGGGTCAGTTCTCTGGTAGTCTAGGATCCTAGAGTCAGTGCTCCCACTCCAAAGGCTCATGGCTTGATCTCTGGTTGGGAACGAAGATTCCACATGTGGTTTGTTATGGCATTCAGTTCAGTCGCTCAGTCGTGTCCGACTCTTTGCAACCCCATGAACCGCAGCACGCCAGGCCTTCCTGTCCATCACCAACTCCTGGAGTCCACCCAAACCCATATCCATTGAGACGGTGATGCCATCCAACCATCTCATCCTCTGTTGTCCCCTTCTCCTCCTGCGCTCAATTTTTCTCGATATCAGGGTCTTTTCCAATGAGTCAGCTCTTGGCATCAAGTGGCCAAAGTATTGGAGTTTCAGCTTCAAATCAGTCTTTCCAATGAACACCCAGGACTGATCTCCTTTAGGAAGGACTGGTTGGATCTTCTTGCAGTCCAAGGGAGTCTTCTCCAACACCACAGTTCAAAAGCATCAATTCTTCTGAGCTCAGCTTTCTTTATAGTCCAGCTCTCGCATCCATACATGACCACTGGAAAAACCATAGCCTTGACTATGCTGTGCTATGCTATGCTAAGTCACTTCAGTCATGTCTGACTCTGTGCGACCCCATAGATGGCAGCCCACTGGGCTCCCCCAACCCCGGGATGCTCCAGGCAAGGATACTGGAGTGGGTTGCCATTTCCTTCTCCAATGCGTGAAAGTGAAAAGTCAAAGTGAAGTCACTCAGTCGTGTCCGACTCTTAGCGACCCCATGGACTGCACCCCACCAGGCTCCTCCATCCATGGGATTTTCCAGGCAAGAGTACTGGAATGGGGTGCCATTGCCTTCTCCAGACGGACCTTTGTCTAAAAGTAATATCTCTGCTTTTAAATATGCTGTCTAGGTTGGTCATAGCTTTTCTTGAAAGGAGTAAGCGTCTTTTAATTTCATGGCTGCAATCACCATCTGCAGTGATTTTGGAGCCCCAAAGATAAAGTCCATCATTGTTTCCACTGTCTCCCCATCTATTTCCCATGAAGTGATGGGACCAGATGCCATGATCTTTGTTTTCTGAATGCTGAGTTTTAAGCCAACTTTTCCAGTCTCCTCTTGCACTTTCATCAAGAGGCTCTTTAGGTCCTCTTCACTTTCTGCCATAAGGGTGGTGTCATCGGCATATCTGAGATTATTGATATTTCTCCCGGCAATCTTGATTCCAGCTTGTGCTTCTTCCAGCCCAGTGTTTCTCATGATGTACTCTGCATAGAAGTTAAATAAGCAGGGTGACAATATACAGCCTTGACGGACTCCTTTTCCTATTTGGAACCAGTCTATTGTTCCTTGTCCAGTTCTAACTGTTGGTTCCTGACCTACATACAGATTTCTCAAGAGGCAGGTCAAGTGGTCTGGTATTCCCATCTCTTTCAGAATTTTCCACAGTTTATTGTGACCCACACAGTCAAAGGCTTTGGCATAGTCAATAAAGCAGAAGTATATGTTTTTCTGGAACTCTCTTGCTTTTTCTATGATCCAACGGATGTTGGCAATTTGATCTCTGGTTCCTCTGCCTTTTCTAAAACCAGCTTGAACATCAGGAAGTTCACGGTTCATGTATTGTTGAAGCCTGGCTTGGAGAATTTTGAGCATTACTTTACTAGTGTGTGAGATGAGTACAGTTGTGCGGTAGTTTGAGCATTCTTTGGCATTGCCTTTCTTAAGTGAGATTAAATAAAGCCTATACCCAAAAATGAGAAACCAAAGATGAACCCCAGACATACAGCAGTTACAAAATCAGGCAAATAATAATTAAAATAATGGAATATATACATATACATCCATAAGCAAAATCAAAATAGTCCAACAAAAATAAATACAATAGATTTACTTGGTGAACAAAGGAAACCAAAAATTATATCTCCCAGTTAAGAACAAACTAACTAAAGCACAAACTGGGAAACAAAACTAAAGCAAGGTGCTACCTGAGGAATAAAGCAATGAAAACAAAACTAACAAATAAGTTGAGAGGAAAGGAAATTAAGAAAAGGAAGAAAGAATAGATATGCAAAGCTAAATAGAGGTGGATAAAGAAGATTTATATACATTAAAGATTAACTGCAAGGGGAAAAGAATGTTAGGAAAAGCAAAGGAATAAATGTAGAAAAAATAATAATAGGTTTTAAGGAATTAAAAAACTTTTTTAAAGTAAAGCAAAAGAAAGTTAAGAGGAAAGGGGAAAAGAAAAAGGAAAACACCACAGAACTGCAAAAGCCCAATGTAGAGGCAGAGGTTTATAACAATAAAAAGAGTGATTGAAGAAAGAAAAAAACTCAAAAGCTTAATTAGATTTCATTGTGCCAATAAAATTGACAACTACAGGGTGTGGCGGGGAGGAATAAAGGAAAAAAAAGAGATCTACTGACCAAGTCAAAACATAAGAAAAATAAATGTTTTTTTCATGAGTCACTGCTTTCAGGGTCCTTTCCCTCACTTGGGGTCACAGGCCACGTCACCTCCCTAGGATACCCTCCAACTCTGTGCTGGTCTCTGTATCTGCTGAGGGGGCAGCTCAGATTCTAATCTGGTCCTACTCCTGTGTGTTCTTGCCTCCAGTGTCCACAGCTATCAAAACTAGAGTGTTTTGGTTTTTTTTTTTTTTTTTGGTGGGAGCTCTCAATGTCCTTTGATATATTCCATAGACACAGAATCTGCCTAGTTGATGGTGTGGATTTAATCTGTAGCTTGTACAGCTGGTGGGAAGATTTTGGGTCCTCTTCCTTAGCCACACCACCCCTAGGTTTCAACTGTGGTTTTATTTCCACCTCTGCATGTGGGTTGTCCACTGGGGTTTGCTCCTGAGGCTGCCCTGGAGGTCTTGGGTTTGCCCCTGTGAGGGCCAGGTGTGGAGGTGGTGCAGCTGCTTGGGTCGCAGGGGTTCTGGCAGCACCAGGTACTCAGGGGGGTGGCGGCTAGAGCAGCAGGAAATCACAGTGCTCTAGAAGAGTCTGGCAACTGGTATTGGCCAATGTGCGCCAGTACTCTTGCCTGGAGAACCCCCCTACACCCCCCCACGCCCCCGACAAAGAAGCCTGGCAGGTCACAGTCCACAGGGTTGCAGAGCTGGACTCGACCAAAGTGACCCCATGTGCATAGACACAAGCCCTTTTTTTTGCCTGTGGCAACTCTACCCAGTGAAGATTGAGCATGAAGATGGTGTAGTTGCTTGGGTCACAGGACCCTGGCAGCACCAAGTGTGCAGGGACACGGACTGCCTTGGCCACTGGAGTTATGGCCCTATCAAGTCTTTTCTCAAGCCTCTGGCAGCTGTTGATCAGAAGGCCTCTTTGGCCATCTTTCTCCGTAGCTCTGCTCATTCAGGCACTTAGAGGGCTCCCTTGCCTGGGGTCCTTCTCTGTTGTTTTTAAGATAGAAAGAATCATACCATTTAATCATCTTTTTTTATTTTTAGTCTTTATTGAATGTGTTACAATATTGCTTCTGTTTTATGTTTTGTTATTTTGAGTGTGAAGCCCGTGGGATCTTAGCTTCTCATCAGGGATCAAACCCACACCCCCTGCACAGGAAAGCGAAGTCTTTATTGGAGCACCAGGGAAGTCCTCAGTCAGAAAAGTCCTCAACTTTTATAATGGGAATGTTGTAATTTTTTTAGGGACTTTATAATACTCCATAATGTTTAAACATTTTAGTTACTTCTCGGGTTTTGCTTTTATCTACAATGCTGTACTCCCAGGACATGTTCTTATTGGCTTAGATTATTAGATTGCACATCCAGCAGAGGAATTGCTGGTCAGAAGGTATGACCATTTTTAACTGTGACATTGTTGCAGAGGCTAGGTATCAGCTTATCTCTTAGGCCCCGGAGGGCAGTTGAAAGATTATTTGTTGAGGTAGCAAAAGCTTTAAAATGTGTATAATTGTTTGTTAGAGCACTTGCTTAAAATTTTATACCTTAGCACACAGTCCCAAAACGCCTCTCTAATTACAGTGTTGGACTGCCCTCCACGAAGGTTCTCCAGGAGACCTGTTTACCCTCTTGACTGCCGCAGATAGGTCACTTGCACTCAGTACCCGTAGCGCTTATTAGCATTAGAACTTGGCATACAGTAGGTACCAACTAAATATTTTTTAAATGCACCCGTTTTGCCACATCTGTACCAGCTCAGGACATTATCACACTTCTTAACCTTTATCAATCGGGTATATTAAAAATTTTCCTCTTTCTTGTTAATTTTCTGTTACTAAAATTAAGCATATCTATTCTGTGAATTTGTTTACCAAGTCTGAGGTTTGTGTTAAGTATATTGGGTCTTTTGCTGTTTAGAAAATGTTTATTTTTAGGCAGTATATCTGTCAGTCTGTTTTCACTTCAGTTCAGTTCAATCGCTCAGTCGTGTCTGGCTGTTCGTGACCCCATGGACCACAGCACGCCAGGCCTCTCTGTCTATCACCAACTCCCGGAGTCTACTCAAACTCATGTCCATTAAGTCGGTGATGCCATCCAGCCAGTCTCATCCTCTGTCGTCCCCTTCTCCTCCTGCCCTCAATCTTTCCCAGCATCAGGGTCTCTTCCAATGAGTCAGCTCTTCGCATCAGTTGGCCAAAGTATTAGAGTTTCAGCTTCAGCATCAGTCCTTCCAATGAACACCCAGAACTGATCTCCTTTAGGATGGATTGGTTGGATCTCCTCACAGTTCAAGGGACTCTCAAGAGTCTTCTCCATTACCACAGTTCAAAAGCATCAGTTCTTTCACTTAAGTTTTCTAAATTCTGTTAATCTGCCATTTCTCCATTCATTTGAAATGCTACTTTTACACATATAAATGAAACAAATTTGGGACTTCGATTTCTCTTTTGTCAGTTTTTTTGTCTGCATCTTAGCCAATGTCACATGAATTCAATCCCTTTAGCTATCTAATAATTGTGAAATCTGGGGGTCTAAAGTTCCTCTCTTTCCCTATTATTCCTTTTTTCCCCCCACAAAAATTTTCTCAGCTGTTCTCTGTCTTTACTTTTCCAGATACTCTTTAGAATCAAATTTATTTGTTTCCTGCTAAATTCTTTGATATGAACTGGCATAACAGATCTGGCTTTAATGATATTTTTCTTTTTGTTTTCTACCTAAGTTTTATATTCTTAATTTTCCTTTACTCTTAAGTTTCAAATTGAGATCAATTTATTCCCTAACCTTCATCTTCTTTTTTGGATATGTTTCTTGCTTCACTGTTATTTGCAAATTTTTGACTTTTGCTCCTCACACAGTATATATCAGAGATGCTCTCATCTTAAACATTCAGCAGCCCTAAGACTATTAAAAAAAAAAAAAAAAAANCTGCCCTCAATCTTTCCCAGCATCAGGGTCTCTTCCAGTGAGTCAGCTCTTCGCATCAGTTGGCCAAAGTATTAGAGTTTCAGCTTCAGCATCAGTCCTTCCAGTGAACACCCAGAACTGATCTCCTTTAGGATGGACTGGTTGGATCTCCTCACAGTTCAAGGGACTCTCAAGAGTCTTCTCCAACACCACAGTTCAAAAGCATCAGTTCTCTCACTTAAGTTTTCTAAATTCTGTTAATCTGCCATTTCTCCATTCATTTGAAATGCTACTTTTACACATATAAATGAAACAAATTTGGGACTTCGATTTCTCTTTTGTCAGTTTTTTTGTCTGCGTCTTAGCCAATGTCACATGAATTCAATCTCTAGCTATCTAATAATTGTGAAATCTGGGGGTCTAAAGTTCCCCTCTTTCCCTATTATTCCTTTTTTCCCCCCCAAAAATTTTCTCGGCTGTTCTCTGTCTTTACTTTTCCAGATACTCTTTAGAATCAAATTTATTTGTTTCCTGCTAAATTCTTTGATATGAACTGGCATAACAGATCTGGCTTTAATGATATTTTTCTTTTTGTTTTCTATCTAAGTTTTATATTCTTAATTTTCCTTTACTCTTAAGTTTCAAATTGAGATCAGTTTATTCCCTAACCTTCATCTTCATTTTTGGATATGTTTCTTGCTTCACTGTTATTTGCAAATTTTTGACTTTTGCTCCTCACACAGTATATCAGAGATGATCTCATCTTAAACATTCAGCAGCCCTAAGACTATTTAAAAAAAAAAAAAAAGTCATCTGAGAGTCAGACAGTTTGAGGGCTGGATTCATCTTTGTATGGATTCGTGATATGTTCCCCCCGCCCAGGCCTGAGTGCATGGCTCATGTCTGTCAGTTTCAGTTCTCCCATCTAGAATCGCAGATTCGTACTGCTCTCCAGTTAGGTGCATTCTTAAGCAGGTGAATAACCACATTTGGGGAGTTTTGAGGATAACCTCAATCTTTAGCAACAGATAAAGATATGCATATTACATGAAAGATCAATTGAGCAGTTAGAGAGTAAGGACACCTTGATTATACCAATTGTTCAGTCATGTTATAAAAACAAAGGACCAGGTGTGTTAAGTTTATTTCACCTGTTAAAAAGTAACAAAAGATACAGTTTAGGCTACATTACGGGAAGTATGGATCCAGATTAGGAAAGGTAATAGCTCCAATCTGTACAAGTCAAACAGTTTTTATTGTTTCATGCACCTCTTTGACGCCAGGAACTAAACCAGGCACTTGAATACACAACTGATACCACAGTCTCCTTTACAGTAGAATTTCAAGTGAATAATAGATTTTCAAAAACCCAGAAGACAAACATAGAGGCTAGAGACACAGAGAACAGAAGCTCTAGAGCCTGTGGGACCTAGTACAAATTATTCAACCTCACTCTGTCTTAATTTCTTCATGGGTAAAATGGAGCCAGTAAAAATACACTTCACACTTTTGTCCTAAGCAGTAATGAGATGATGTATATGTGGGAAGCCTCTAGAACACACTTTGGCACATAGTGATGGCTCAGAAAATAGTATGGAGTGCTGTTTCGAAATACTGAAAGGTTGTTGTTGCCTCAGCAGAGAGAGATTTCCCACCAGAAGGAATTGTGTGCCCCAGAGTTGGAGTGGTTGACCTGGGGCCTTTCTGGAACTGCAGGGAATTTAATCTGATTGGAGTGGAAGGTGCACGTGGACAGAGTAGCTAAGCACGAAGCTTCCAGGGAGGCCGAGATCTCTAGGCGGGAGCTTTTGTGCCACGTTGAGGAGCCTGAAAGGCATTTAGAAAACGTTGTGGAACCTCAGAAATGCCTTAAATAGGGAGTGTCCACAACAGTTTCATCAGTGGAAAGACTGGTTCTTCACGGATGTGCAGAGACACTAGGAAAGCCATTTGAGGTAGGCTATCCAGTCGGGGAAGTGGTGCTCAACCTTGGCTGCACGTAGGAGCTTCCTGGAGAACTTTAACAGTCTAATGCCCAGGTTGACTCCAGTTATATCAGCAGCCTGGGGGTGAGACCCAGATATTGGCGGTTTTTTTTTATTGCTTCCCAGATAATTCCATTGCACAGCCAGGGCTGTGAACCTCTATATTAGAGAAATAACTGCATTCAAATGAGATTTGATAAAGTTCCAAATTAAACAAGTGTCAGCAACATAAAGGAGCCAGGGTAAGGAGATAACAAGTAGGATGTGGTTGTTGGTTGAATGAAGAGGGGTTGATGGTTTCCGGTTTGGGTAGCTGGTGCGTGATGATCTATACCAAGAAGGAGAAGCAGATTTGGGTACTGGTCCTTGCTGAGTGGGCATGAGAAGGGTAAGGAATTTGATTTTTTTTTAAGCTTTTTATTTTTGTATTGGAGTCCAGCCGATTAACAGTGTTGTGATAGTTTCAGGTGGACAGCAGGGGGATTCAGCCATACATACACATTTATCTATTCTCCCCCAAACTCCTCTCCCCTCCGGGCTGCCACACAACACTGAACAGAGTCCCAGACACTAAACAGTAGGACCTTGTTGGCTCTCCATTTTAAATATAGCAGTGTGTACATATCCATCTTCAACTCCCTAAGTATCCCTTCCCCCAGTCCTCCCCGCAACCCCCCTAACCTCTGCAACCATAATTTTGTTCTCTAGGTCTGTGACTCTGGTTTGTAAATAAGTTCATTTGTATAATGTCTTTTTAGATTCTGCATAGAAGAGATGTCATATTATTAAAGAATTTGATTTTGAAATGTAGAATTTGAGGGAAATGATCTAAGAAACTGAGGGGAAGGAGCCAGTAATATACTTGACAACTCAGAAGACAGAGGAAATAATTGATGCGAGAGTTCCCTGAGAAGACAGGACGTACAGAGCAGACGTGAAAGAAGTAATTTATATGGGAATCTTCCTCTCTGAGAGAAAGAAGATTTGAGGGTGCAAGTAAGCTCACCGCAGGCTGAGGAAGAGGAGCCGTAATTCAGCCTCATGGTCTGAGCTCCTTACTGCAGGAGATCTGCTCAGAACTAAGAGATGAGAGCAGGCATTCAGGAGTTGGGCAGGCTTTGTAGGAGCTAACAAAGGGCCATCTGAGGATGGTGTCTTTCTGGTCCTACTCTTAAATGTTGATTTTTCCCCAGAGTTTCAATATTGACCCTCTTTCACACACTTCCTGTGTGATCTCCTTTGTTATATTGGATTCCACTGTTATCTTCTCAGAGAAATATTGATAAATGGAAGTTTGTCCAGAAAAGTTATGTATTAATTGTTGACCGTTCAGAAAATTATTGGTCGGCTTTTCATTTGGAGTGATAGCATTTTGCTACCTTAATTTGAAATTTAGTTTGTTGAGATCACTTGAAGACACTGTGAAGATCCTAGTAGTTTCTACCATCAGTAATTTGGTAGCATTATATTTGTTTTTCCAGTATAACAAAAATTTCAAAAAGGGGCTAAGTCAACATTTTGAAACCCATGTTAACTTTCAATATTAAAATTTTGTTTTATGGTATAAAAAATTTTAATAGATATTTATTTTATGTCATGTTATACTTCATCTCGTTGTTATGTTCTGTCATTTATAATCAAGATGTAACTGGAATTCTCAACTGTGATATAAACTATGATTCATTAAGTTGTTAGTCGCTCAGTCGTCCCTGACTCTGCGACCCCATGAACTGCAGCCCACCAGGGTCCTCTGTCCATGAGATTTTCCAGGCAAGGATACTGGAGTGGGTTGCCATTTCTTTCTCCAGGGGATCTTCCCAACCCAGGGATCGAACCCGGGTCTCCTGCACTGCAGGCAGATTCTTTACCGACTGAACTACAAAGGAAGCCCCATGATTTACATTATGTACTCTTAAATATCTTTTCCTCTAAAAAACCAACTTAAGGTTTAATGGTTATCAGAGAGACTGAACTATATATGTTGCAGATTTATTTTGCTAATTATCTTCACTACAACAAAGCAATAGTGTGACTTTTCTCTATGCCTTCTTGTTCATAACTTGATAAATTACTTAAGTACAAATGTGGGCTTCTCAGCTGGCTCAGTGGTAAAGAATCCACCTGCCAGTGCAGGAGATACAGGTTCAGTCCCTGGGTTGGGAAGATCCCTTGGAGAAGGAAATGACAATCCACTCCAGGCAATCCACTTTCAGACAATTGCCTGAAAAATCCCATAGATAGATACACAGCCTGGTGGGCTCCAGTCCATGGGGTAGCAAAAGAGTGAGAAATGCCTTAGCAACTAAACAACAATAAAGGACAGATGTATAGGCTGATAGAAGGTGACCTTGACATTGCAGAACATTAACCTGGTGCTCTAATATCATTTCAGGTAACGTTTCATTTGTTGCCTTTCCCGTTTCCAGCACCAACTCACCAACAAAGATTTTACCAAAAACCTTAGGACCAATAAATGTGAATGTTGGACCCCAAATGGTAAGAAAATCATCATATTTTAGGATTTGAAACTTTGCTTAGTTTATCCTAATTTAAAGGATAGTTATACTGAAGATGCTTGGTGAAATACTCCTGTGAATACTTTATCTCAGTCACTTAATTTTTAAAGTTTTATTTTTAGCTGAATGTAACTGGTTAGTCTTAAGAAAAAGACGCTGTGTTTGTCAATGTTTAATTTTCATGTATTTTTGAATCTGGATTCTGAAAGTGTTATACTAAGTTTTTTGCCCCTCTGCGAAGCTTCTCTTGTTTTCAGTTGTTTGAGCCAATTGATTTAAAATCTGTTATGTCTTACATTCCTTTCCTTTTTCTTTTAAAATAACCTTTACTGCACTGAAGTATATACTTTCATATAAACTGATTATAACCCAACAGTTAATCTGTATCTGGAGTTACTAATTTGAAAAACTCTTTGATGAAAGGACATTTAGGAAGAAACAACTCACCTATTAATCTCAATCTTTAGCAGTAGAAATAGTGAATTTAAATGGAAATATTTAACCATTTCTCTGAAGGTATTCCATTAATTATGCTAGAGCTTAAAGTAGATAATGCTTTTAAGACAGCCTTATTTATAAACAGTCACATACGGCTAATGTATTAATAAAAACTATACCTAATTTAAATGGCCTCACCCACCATTAGCAAAAGTACGTAAACATTTGAACAATAACTCTTCCTTGTCAGTGCTTATATCTTCTTATCTCTAGAGCCATAAGCATAAATTTTGTTCATAATATATGGTACTGTAGGCTATGCTAAATGTACAATTACTTAGATAAAAATCTCTTTTAACATACTCAATGGCTTCAGAAAGTCTTTGAGATCTTAAGACATACTACACATGACATTTTTCTTGATCTCTTGAGGACTGTTAATCATCTGCAGAATCCAAGCTAAAGATGTTGCCCAGTTCTGTAACTATGTGAAGAATGCCATCTAGCCCCAAGCTCATACAAACTTTAGCTCAGGTGAGGAGCCACAATTCTGAATAGTTCAGGGTATATTTTCAAACATTTGCTAAGCATTCGGCCCTCACCAGCCACTGCAGTGGGTGCAAATGAAATGACACACCTGACTTGAAAGCCAATATTTTGAAAGGTGATTCTGTAAACATCAGAATTAAATAAGCATATGTGACCTTTCATGAATTTGTCCCTTACAGTACTCCTCTGTTTTGAAAGACTGTTTCCTCTTGGTATTTCAGTGATGCTGCTAAGGCTCAAATTTGAATTCCTCTTTGGGAAACGTGATTTTCCTTCCCACTGTCAATTTGAACTAAAAGTACATATAAACCTTTACACACTTCAGTTTTGACGGTGATACGTACTCGTGTATATGACATACTTGATTACTGCAGACTTCAGAGTCAGTCAGGAGTGGAGGTTTGGGGCTCTGCTTAAGAGCCAGCCCAAGACCAGTCTCCCTGATTCTCGGGTACTTTTTGCAGTTCTGGGTCCCCAGGCAGGAATCAGAGTTTTCTTTTTAATTTTCTAGTTTATTGTAATTTGATTTCCTAATATATTGTAGAACCCCAGTAAGAACCCTTTCTCTCTCTTCTTGTTTCTCTTTTGTATGTTTTCCCCTAATTTTCAGTCTCTTATCCATTATTTTTAAAACAATTTTGTTAAAAAATTCTTAAGTAAAGCCTCACTTGTTTGCCTCATACTTGCTCTTAAAATTTTTACATATCTCTTTGGAAACTGGATGTTCATGGTAGAGAGGAATTTCAAAAGTTCTCAAAAAAAAAAAAAGTTATTTTCGTGTTTATAGAAACTAGAAGTAACTGTGGCTTAGGATTCTTACTGTTTTCTTAAAGGTACCTGGTTTTATATATATGTGCACATACACATATATTTATATATAAGATAATCTCATGCTTATTTTAACATGGTTAAAAACTGCATATCTCTTACAATGACAATGAAAATTTTGTGAAATAATGAAACCCTTAAATATAACACTTTGTATTTAAATAGATTTGTTATAGTTTATAGTTATAGATTTTTTTCTTTTCAGAATATACATGCTCTCTTGGCATTTCTTACTGTAGATGGCAGTAGTACATAAGATATCTTGATTGAAGGTAGAAAATTTTCAGACTGAGGTTCAGTTGCTATATGACTTTCATAGGCTAAGTATAAATGTTCATTTCCCTTATCAGATCAACTGAATGTTATTTTAATTTGGGACTTCAAAATTAAGGTTCAGTTTCATAAAGCATGTGTGACTTATCACCTATATGAACTAATTTTCCTGTTCATTGGTTGAGTTTTGTTGACTTCTGTGTGGTTTTGTTGAAGGCTCACTGTCACTGTTCTGGTTCAAGAACTCACTGCCTCTCACAAGAACTTCTAATATATGGATCCAGTACAAGTGTAGCATCCTTCCAGTCTTTGTTGGTGAAACGTTTGTTAAAGGCTTGCTAAGAGGAAGGAGCAGAGCGTTGCTAATCACTCTCAGATCAGGAAAGAACAGCAGCTAACAGCCTGACACTGAGGAAGGAAAAATGAACTAGAACACAACTTAGCCCAAAGTCATTCTCAGTAAAGATAACCAGCTTTTCTCTGTGTCCTGTTTCCCTTCCTCCTTTGTTCTTCTTCTTTTTGTTTTTTCCTACAAAGCCCTTAAAATTAGGTAGAACTGAGCCTGTAGAGTCCTAAAGAAAAAAACTCCATAGTTATTTTCAGACTGCACGAGTAGTGCAGTCTGTTGCAGGATAAGTTGGTATACTTAGAACTGCTTTGTGGAGACTCCTATTCTAGGAATATAGTAGACCAGGGGCTGATCAAATACTCAGACTGTATTTCTCAAGCACTCATCCAGGTCAGCATGATAGAGAACAGAATGTATGATGCAGTGATTGGTGAGAACTACACCCTTTATATTGTATTTTCTTACTGGATTTTATATAATCCTTTCTAGCATGTCAATGAAGAAAGAAGCTACTTTTTTTCATCATTTTAAAAGCTGGGTCTTCTGTCTCAGTTCAGTAAATGTTTACTGATTCTTTCCTATGAGTGTCTCCTAGCACTGTGGTAGGCCCTGCAAACACCCTCTACCTTTAAGGATCCTGCATTGAGATGGAGGTGAGGAGTATGGTGGTATGGAAAATGTGGAAGGCTTGGAGGTACAATCGCCTTGTCTAGTGTTCCTTTTTTCTCATGAGGCAAATTGCTGAATGCCTTGTTTAATGATCCTTGGCATATTGTGAGGATCAGAATTCCCCAGCTGTCTGTCGGTATTTGTTGTATTTTGTTTGACTATAGAATTAATTTATTAAAATAGTTTCCTAATCACTTGTATGTACCCACTAATATTCCCATTCCCTGGAGCATGCCTTTATTTTATTTACTGTTTTTTGGGTATATGTGTGAAAATAGGGTTTTAGTAAAGTCCTTAATCTTAGTTCTATTCATTCCCTTTCTGGAATCCGTCCGTAGGAAATAGAAATTAAAGCCAAGATAATTTTACAGAAAGGTTTATCACAGCATTATTTATAATACTGAATATTTGTAAAACTCTAATAATAAGGCTTAATTA
This sequence comes from Redunca redunca, assembly GCA_006410935.1. NCBI lineage: Eukaryota > Metazoa > Chordata > Mammalia > Artiodactyla > Bovidae > Redunca > Redunca redunca. Next base: position 18,136 of record SJYQ01001358.1, read on the forward strand.
ATCCACATGACAGAATGTTTTATGGTCTTTAAAATGTGTTTGAAGAATATTTAATGATATGAGGAAATGCTCTTTAAAAAAACAGATAAAACTGCATCTATATAAGAATCCAAATTATGTAATGTCTTTGCATATGTTTTGGACTGTGAAAATCTACTTTGCTGTTATCCCAGTTCTAGTTAATCAAGTTCAACTAAAATTAGTTTTCATAATTCTAAAGAAAGGTTTTCATTTTTCTGATTTTTAAAATGTTGTCAGTCACCAGCTTAATCCTTCCCAATTGCTATTCACTTGCTGAAATCCACAGTATACTTTGTATCAGTGTTGATACTTGTGCTTCAAGATCTTAGAATATACAAGTGGGTCAAAGGTATAGCTTATATTTTAGGTGATTGATATTAAGTACATTTTAGATAATAAGGTTTCCTCCTTATAAGCTTATTTTCTGCCTGTAGGCTTGCCTTAACAACTGAGAATAGTTTTCCTTGTTTTGACTTTACAGATTATAAGCACACCACAGAGACTAACCAGTTCAGGAAGTGTTCTGATTGGGAGTCCATATACCCCTGCACCAGCAATGGTTACTCAGACACACATAGCAGAAGCTACTGGCTGGGTCCCAGGGTAAGAGTGGTTCTGCAAGTTACCATTTTTTAAAACTTTTTTTTAAAGTTCTGATCTTTTTTTGCTCACTGTCTTATCTTCTGTTCTTGTCTTATGGCTTTAAAAACTAGTATGTTTCCTTTAAGATCACCTGTTTATTTCATTTTAGGTCCTAGCTATAAAACGGGTGTCTAGGATATAAAATGGGCATCTAGGATATTGCCTCTGGATCTTGGTTCCCTGACTAGGGATTGAACCCTTGTCCTCTGCAGTGGAAGCATAGAGTCTTCTGGACCACCAGGGAGTTCCCTGGAACAACCATTTTAAACAGAAAAATAAAATAATAACTTGTAAATTAAACATCTTTCTTCAGCTCTGAAAGAAGACTGCTTTTTTTGATTTGACTTTTAGCCCCTTTGGAGATGTAAAAACTGCATTTTATATTGTTTTAACACATATAAGAAAGGAGTTATGTGTATGTGTGTGTGTGTTTAAAATTTCTTCTTGAAACTAGCATTTTTGTTTCATGTAAAACCAGAAAAAGAACTAGGAAAAAAAAGAGACCAAAATATATTAAAACTTTCATTGAGTTTTATCTTGATTCTTTTTAAAACACTGGGCAGTTAAATCAGTGTCCCTTCTTCGTTACTCATTTGCCACTTTTAATATCAGATCTCTGCATGTTCCCTCTTAACCTTAAAATAACCTTATTCAACCTTTCCCCCCTTCTTATCATTTTAGTATCTCATCCCTCCATAAAAGGAAATAGTGAAATAAGTGACTGAAAATTTTATTTTGTCCCTTTAGAAGTTATTTCCAACATGGCATACCACACTGGTGTTTCTGTCATTGACTTACAGTTGTGAGTTCTAATAAGCAAACAGTAAATCTTGGTTCAATAAGAATCTCCTAGCTTCAAGGATATTAAAGAAATGAATGAAATAACAATCCTGGCAGGGTGCTTCAAGTTACACACACACTCAAACACACACACACACACACTAGAGGCAAAAGAGTTTTGTGTGTGTGTGTGTGTGTGTGTGTGTGTGTACTTAGTCGTGTCCAACTCTTTGTGACCCTGTGGACTGTAGCCTGCCAAGAGAGTGGGTTGCCATTTACTTCTCCAGGGGATATTCCCTACCCATTGCATCTCTGCGTTGGTAGGCAGATTCTTTACCCCTAGCACCACTTGAGACATCGCTTCATATGTATACATAATGTCTTCTCCATTATCAAGTAAGATGAAGTGACAGAATCACCTGTAATTCCATGGCCTTTCAGTTCAGTTCAGTCACTCAGTCATATCTAACTCTTTGCGACTCCATGGACTGCAGCACACTGCAGCTTCCTTGTCTGTCACCAACTCCTGAAGCTTGCTCAAACTCATGTTCATCGAGTCAGTGATGCCATCCAGCCATCTCATCCTCTGTCATCCCCTTCTCCTCCTGCCTTCAGTCTTTACCAGCATCAGGGTCTTTTCCAGTGAGTCAGTTCCTTGCATCTGGTGGTCTAAGTATTGGAGTTTCAGCTTCAGCATCAGTCCTTCCAATGAATATTCAGGACTGATTTCTTTCAGAATTGACTGGTTTGATCTCCATGCAGTCCAAGGGACTCTCAAGAGTCTCTTCCAACACCACAGTTCAAAAGCATCAATTCTTCAGCACTCAGCTTTCTTTACAGTCCAACTTTAACATCCATACATAACTACTGGAAAAACCATAGCTCTAACTAGACGGACCTTGGTCGGCAAAGTAATGTCTATGCTGTCTAGGTTGGTCATAACTTTCTCCCAGGGAGCAAATGTCTTTGAATTTCATGGCTGCAATCACCATCTGCAGTGATTTTGGAGCTCAAGAAAAGAAAGTCCATCACTGTTTCTGTTGTTTCCCTATCTGTTTGCCATGAAGTGATGGGACCAGATGCCATGATCTTCGTTTTTTGAATGTTGAGTTTTAAGCCAGCTTTTTCACTCTCCTCTTTCACTTTCACCAAGAGGCTCTTTGTTCTATCCTTAACAATAACATGGTAAGTCCATAATATCATGTTAAGTCCATAATAATAGCAATACCATGACCTTCATTCAGTCCTTAACAATATCCTCATATAGATCTGCAAGTTAGGTTGGAGTTTTTCGTACCCTTGGAAGATAATTTAATGAAAGCCAAGTCTCTGCCAGTAGTGCTGGCCTGCTTTGGAGATGACCAGGGTTTGGCTGTTTTCAATAACTGGCTGTGCTTTATACTGCATGTAGTATGATTGTCTAATGTTTTTAAGAACCAGTCTCGCCAGAGTGAATAAAACTTTTCTGTACCTTCTCGTTTATTGTTGTTGTTTCATTGGTAGGCACACAAGTCGTGTCTGACTCTTTGTGACTCCATGTACTGTAGCCCACCAGGCTCCTCTGTCCATGGAATTCTCCAGGCAAGAATACTGGAGTGGGTTGCCATTTCCTTCTCCAGGGGATCTTCTTCACCCAGGGATCGAACCTGTGTCTCCTGCAGGAAAGCCCTTCTCATTTATAAATTTGCAGGATTTCTTCCTAGAGATTCGTTAAGCTCATTTCAAACCCATGACTGTTGTGATTTCTTGGGTCCAGTGACAAAATTTAAGTTCTGATTTTAAGTACATATCTTTTGTAATTGTTAGTTTGGGATATATATTCAGTGTGGAATTAGATAAGTTAAAGTAAATTATTCATGAAGTCAAGTTCCTTATGCATTTTCATTTATTTTTTCTTTTCAGTGATAGAAAACGGGCTAGAGAATTTATAGACTCTGATTTTTCAGAAAGGTGAGTAAAAGTTTTAAGTAATGTGTTCAAGAGATGCTACTGCACAGAGAGGGGTTTAGCACCCAAACTCTTAAGTAATGAGATGTTTTTCTTCATATAACTTTAAGTTCGTTAAATTTCAACTGTTATTTCATTCCACATTGAGCATTCTGCTTCAGTCCTCATTGCATAAGTGTATTATGTTTATGTAGTTTCAAAAGATAACTGTTCTGTGGGTAGATTGGCTCTTGGCAGTTTGCTATTTAGCGCACTCTCTCCTTTGGGGAGATGAAGTGTTCTGCTAAAGTGACTATTCTTGATTACCTCAAAACATACAAACTTTAAAAACAAGTTTTATTGAACACATTTAGAAATCATAGTAAATCCTCACTTCTTTTTTTTTTTTTTCAACCTTCCAGATTAGGTATAATTCAACCTTCCTGTTAGGTATAATTAACATACAGCCCTGTATAAGTTTAAGGTAATACAGCACAATAATTTGATTTGTTAATACATACATCATAAAGCAGTTATCACAGTAAGTTTAGTGAACCATCTCATATAGATATAAAATAAAGAAGTAAAAATGTTTCTTGTAACAAGAACTCTTAGGATTTACTCTCATATATAACATACAGGGTTTCCCAGGTGGCGAACCCACCTGCCAGTGCAGGAGACACACGACATGAGGGTCCCATCCCTGGGTTGGGAAGATCCCCTGGAGGAGGAAATGGCACCCACGCCATTACTCCTGCTGGAAAATCCCATGGATTGAAGAACCTGGTAGGAAGAACAGTCCATGGGATCACTAAGAGTTGGACACAACTGAGTACATATGCACACACACATATGAAATACAGTCGTGTTAATTTACCGTGTCGTACGTTACATCTCCTTTCTTAACTAATACAAGTGTGGTGTAGTCTTTCCTTAAACTGTTAGGACAGTGATTCTCAGTTCTAGGTGTGCAGCAGAATCACCTATGGTCTGTTGTACTATAATTCCTTACTAAATCAGAAACTCCAGGATTGAAACCTTATCACTTTAGGATCATTATTTGAACTCAGTATTTCACCCAAGTCACTATACTAAGTATCATATTAATGTCACATTATACTAAAATAAAACATAGTCTCAGAGGCTGTTTAGATAAAACCTTGCCAGCAACACTTTCTAGATTGATTCTAGAGTTTTTTTTAATTGCTTTTTTTCAACGTATCTTTTTCTCCCGTTAGGTCATCTGCTTCCAGCACAGCTTTCTGTCTTTTCCGGTTTCTAGTTGCTACCTCAGATTTGCTGTGTACTGAGAAACCACTTGGCCAGATGTCTTAGAATCCCATCTAAAATAAAAGTGCATAGGCCCCGAAGTGAAGACCTTGAGGCTGTCTTTTAAAATGTTTGTTTCCTTGCATGACACTAGGTCTGCTTTAGTTCCTTGCTGACCTCTGTAGTTGTTCTCAGATCTTAACTGTTTTGAACAGATAAAATCATATCTGAGAAGCTGCTATATTACATAGAACTGTATGGTGAGATGGTCTTTTCTCTCTAATGGGAATTCATTTTTCCAGCTCATACTGTTTCATCTTCATGTTTATCCTGGGAAAGGGCAGCAGTATAACTTTTTAACCGTGTATTCAGCAGTGTTCAAGGGCTTAAAATGGAACTGTTGACTTGTTATGATTCACATCACCTGAGTATGCAAATAATACAAAAAAGCAAGATTCTTTTTATTCTTCATAAGAGAGAAAACTCTAGAGATGCATATAGAAGTGCCAGACTAGGTTTGTTGGGTATAGCCATTGACTTGACTTTGCTTTTCTGCATTTGCTTCATGGGCCTTTTTTCCTAGTGCTTTCTCTATTACTCTCCTTTTATTCTTTAATATAACTTTTCTGTGTTGAATCCCACCCCCCTCCCTAACCAAACCACCAAAATGACTACATGCGGTTTTCTTCTTGTGTTATTGTTCTTACGCACGTTCCTTTCCTCCAGATTAATGTGTTTTTCTATAATGCCGTAAAAAGTCTTGGGTTTCCTTTTCCCCAGTGCTAAGGTTCAAAAAGCCAGCTCTCAACCACAAACTAATCTTCTTCACGTCTTCATTGTCTCTTTAGTGATTTAATATCTCTATAGTGATTAAATATGGTAAGTATTTTTGTTCCTTGGGGACAGAGATTTATATATATAATACACATGCATACTCCCACATAGATATATACTATATAAGGTTTTTATCCTCGTCTTGACTTGTACCACTTGACAGTACAACTTGAAGTATGTTTTACACAGCTCTTCCTTTGTTGAGTTCCTTTCCAAGACCAAGTCACTTTCTGAAGAAATCTTGTTGGGGAGTAAAGGATCCATTGAGGGATTCTCATTAGTTTTTTCTTTGTGTTCTGATCCTTCTTTGCAAAGAGGTTGTGGAAATTGCTTTGAAAGCCCCCTTTCTGGTCTCTCCTGGAGTTTTGATCCTGAAAGATGTTTGTTCCCTTTTGTCTTTCTTCCTTGGACAGTCTTGTGGTGTCTTGCAAATACATCTCTTCCAATTGGGAAGTGTCCTGTGTGAGAGTTCCCTGGGGGGAAGAAAGGTCCTGGGTGTTTGACAGGTAGCAGCAATAGCCTCCATGTGTTTACTTTATTCCTGTCTTAAAGGAATAGGATTTAGCACAGTGGTGTTTTTCTCTTCCTTTGTGCTCATATACTCTTTATATATATTTTATTCTGTTGGAATATAGTTAAAACTTTTATTTACAGTCAGTTCAGTTCAGTTCAGTCGCTCAGTCGTGTCCGACTCTTTGCGACCCCATGAATCACAGCACGCCGGGCCTCCCTGTCCATCACCAACTCCTGGAGTTCACTCAGACTCACGTCCATCGAGTCCGTGATGCCATCCAGCCATCTCATCCTGGGTCGTCCTCTTCTTCTCCTGCCCCCAATCTTTCCCAGCATCAAAGTCTTTTCCAATGAGTCAACTCTGTCCAAAGTACTGGAGCTTCAGCTTTAGCATCATTCCTTCCAAAGAAATCCCAGGGTTGATCTCCTTCAGAATGGACTAGTTGGATCTCCTTGCAGTCCAAGGGACCCTCAAGANAGTTGTCTGTTTATTCAACAAGTGTTTTGAATATCTGCTAAGTGTTGGTAAGTTCTAGGCATGGATGAGAATAATAAGCAAAATAGATAAGTCTCTGCCCTTGAAGAGCTTATATTTGGGGAGGAGGTGCAATAAAGAAGTAAGATAACTAGATTGTGATAGGTGGTATGCAAAAAACTAAGAAGGATGATTTGTAGATAATTGGAAGGATGGTGGCTACCTTAGAAAGGCCTCTCTAAGGGGTGATGTATGAATACAAGGAAGACAGGCTAGTTCCTTGAGGAGCTTGGGATTCTAGGCACAGGGAATGGCAAACGCAGAGCTCCTAAGTGAGGAACCAGCTTGTGGTACTCAGGGAAGCGCAGTGGCTTGGAGATCATGAGCAAGTCAGAGAGAGAGATGAGATGAGGAGGGAGAGGTAGATACAGGTCAGAGTATGAAAGGCCTTGAAGGTCATGGTAGAGAATTTGGGTTTTATTCTAAACAGGATTTTAAGCAGGGAAGTAATGTGATCTGATTTATACTGACTGCTGAGAGGCATCTGGACTCAAAGGAGATAAGAGCAAAAGTGGAGAAATCAGTTAGAAGGCAGGAGGCAGTGACCTGACAGTGGAGATGGGAAAAAATGGGTAAATTTTGCAATTTGGAAATTTATTGATGGATTGAATGAAGGAAAGAGAAATAAAGGATGACTTGATTTTTTGCAGTAAGAGCTAGGTGAATACTGGTGCCATTAGCATTTACTGTAGTTAGGAATAGGTTTGGGGAGGAATTGAGTTTTGTTCTGGACACATGAAGTTTGAGAGGTTTTTCAGTTTTCTATGTATGTATCAAGAGTATCAATTAGTGTGTCAATAGTATCCTCAGCTTGGATGAGGCCAACCCAGGCCTGGATGACATAATGCAAGGCGGAGAAAGTGAAGATCTGTAAATAATAAACATTTCTTTCCCATTTCCCCTCTCCCTCACACAGTGGGGGAGAAAATGGGATTTGGGTTGTATTTTTTCCCCTAAATTATGTTACTAAATTACTTTGCTGATTTAAATATTCTGGTTAACTTACTTTAACGAGAAAGGAAGTCTTTATTATATATTGTATATAATTTCTTATTTAAATGGGATACATTTATTAGTTTACACCTGGAAAATACTGTTATACTACAGATTTTAGTTTCATATTACTTTTGTAAATAAATATAAATTATTGTGGCAAAATATAAAAAGACAGTGATTGTTGATTCTAGTTAAGTGCCTAGAAAGATAAATACTCTTGGAAACAGTTCTTTTAAATACTTCAGATGAAATGTGAATATGAAATTATGAAGACCTCACATAAAATAAAACTTGCTTTTCAAACTGTGCTAGATTGGTAGTTTTATTTTCTTAAATATTAAAAACATGTTTAATTTGGGAATTTGATTTTATTTGGCAAGGAATGCTTCCTACCAATTCTTTTTTTCTTTTAAGAGACTAATAGAAATGATAGTGTTTACAGCCTGTGACCAAATTTTCATGTTATTTGGAAAGAGGGTTTGGGTGGTTCAGAGAGCTCAGGTTTGAGAAAATGTGTAAACTCTACTTTTAAGATTTCGAAGTAATTCCCTGGTGGCCCAGCAGTTAGGGCTATGTCCTCTCACTGTCAAGGGCCTGGGCGTGATCTTTGGTTGGGAAACTAAAATCTCAAAAGCTGTACAGCACAGCCAAAAATAAATAAATAAAACTGGCCCACTTAAAAAGAAAACTTTTGATAGGGAGCTTCTAGTTTGAGATGATGGATTGAATAGCCATTTTTAATCTCCAACTCATAAGATCTTGTTGAAATTTTTTGTGTATTAAAAAAAAAAGGCAATCTCATAAATTGCCATAAAACATGATAGAGGTATAGGGTTCTCCAAATTTAGAAGATAAAGGCTGGTGTGATTATAAAGATGACAAGTGAAAGTGGACAAACCCATGTCCCAGAATGCGCATGGGAGAGTCAGACTGGGAGACGGAGCTATTGTCACTCGCACTGGCTTGGTGCCCAGCCCAGAGCTGAGAGGCACAAAAAGCGAGAATGAATGGGTGGGGAAGGACTGAGGACAATGAGATGACACCTATCTGAGGAGCGCCTGGGCCAGTGGAGCCTTCTCAACCCTCCAGATGGCCAGATGGCCTGGGCCCGTCTCCACACATAGAAATCACATGTTGTGGCATAAATTATACTTCCTTCCTTTTCATTGCCTGCCTGCCTTTTTATGTACAGTATAACATCGTATGGATATATCACATTTTTCCTGTATTTGTTCGTTAATGATGGACATTTGAGTTGTTTCTCCATTTTGACTTCCCTTATGGCTCAGACGGTAAAAGCATCTGCCTACAATGCAGGAGACCCAGATTCGATCCTTGGGTCAGGAAGATCCCCCGGAGAAGGAAATGGCAACCCACCCCAGTACTCTTGTCTGGAAAATCCCATAGATGGAGGAGCCTGGTAGGGGTCGCAGAGAGTCGGACACAACTGAGTGACTTCACTTTCACTTTCTATTTTGGCTGTGATGAATGCTGCTGTGAACACTTGTGAACAAATCAGTTCTCATTTCTCTTGGATATATACCTAGGAATAAAATTACCTATGGCAGTTCTTTCTTTAGCTTTTTGAGTAACTGTCAGTTACATTCCCACCAACAAAGGTTATGCCTCCAGCTCCTTACCAACATTTCCTATCCATCTCTTTTTATTTTAGCCATCCTTGTGAATGTGAGGTGTATCTCATTTTGGTTTTAATTTGCAGTTCACAGTGGTTGATGATGTTAAGCATTTTTTCAAGTGTTTATTGGCTGTTTGTGTATCTTTTTATTTTCCTAGTACAAATATTTTATGAATAATTTCTGGCAGTTTCTAACCACTGGAGAATATTGCACAATAAACCACTTCACATTTTCCAGGAAGAAAAAAAAAAAACAACACTAAATTTGAATAGTAATGACATCACCCACTGAATTAGGACAGTTAAAATTTGCTTCAAATATTTCTTTGTGGGAAGGGACACCACACTTGCACTCAGTTAAGAGAAATATTTGTAGAGTCTGGAGATCTTTTGTGGGTTTTTGTTTTTTAAAATTATGCCATGAATTCATAGGGAGTGGGTTCTGGCAGCTCCGGCTCTCTCCCATGAGTTCTCAGAAAGTGTGCCTTTCTGGGTGGAGCAGGCTGGTGCATCGGTTGATCCCAAGTACCTTTTTCGACCTTTTTCTTTTTCTCATCATTTCCTTCGCATGTTTCTGGGATCTCTCTCGGCTTTTAGAGTGCTTAATTTGCTCCATGTGCACAGTCATTATTTGGGCAGGCATCTTGCCCTTAACTTGTTAGTTTGTTTACAACAGCATGCTGGGTGACATGGTAGCCTCTTCCAGTGTTGCTATGGTAGCATTTGTGGGGAATTGCTTTGTGAACAGTGCCCATTCCTTTGATGTCTACAATGTCATGTTTCTTGTACAGTCTCAAGTTTGTGGCCAAAGGAACAACTCCATGTTTTCTAAAAAGCCTAGAGAACATAGAGCAGGTGCCTTTCGTCTTTCCTTTTATGTTGGTCATTTCGTCAAATGGCTAGAAGATGGCATTCCAGCTTAAGGGAAGGCTAAATATCTTTGAAGACCTCTATTGAGATCTTTTGGTTTGTTGGTGGTGGTGCTGGTTTTGTTATTGAGTCATAAGAATTCTTTATGGGTTATAGATACAAGACCGTTGTCAGATACATGATTTGCAAAAAAGTTCTGATCTCTGGATTGATTTTTCACCTACAGGAAGCACAGAACTTTAAAAATTTGACTGTATTTATCTTGTTTATATTTTCTTGTGGTACTTATGTTTTTGGTATCATATCTTATTTTAAGAATTGCCAAGTCCCAAGGTCACAAAGACTTAACACCAGTATTTTTAACAGGTTTGTGGGTTGTGCACTGACATTTAGATCTTTGACCCATTTTGAGTTAATTTTTGTAGCCTGTGACATTTTAAAGTTTATTTGTTTAATATAACCCAAAAGCATATAGAAGATCTGTGAAAATGTACACATTTTTATAACATTTTTTTCAACCATTTAAATTTCTAAAATAAGCCTGGTTTTAAGTTTATTGTTTTAAATTATTAGCTAAATTTAAAAAGTACACTCTGTATTATTTTGTTCTTAACCCTCATTTTGTGATGGGGAGTCAAGCATTCCAACTATTTTTGTCAAGAAAAGGCACATCTTCTCTGAATGTGGTAGCAGTAATAGTAAGCCAAATGTGACAATGAAAGTAATTTAAAGAATGAAGAACAAGAAAGTTTGTTTTGCTCAGAAGCATAATCCCTTGTATACTGAGTTGGTTTTTTGGAAAGAATTAATTACAAAATGCTGGAAACCTCAGCATATTATTTTATAGATGCATACAAGCCATCAACCCTTAAACATAAAAGACAACAAAACATAAATTCAAAACCAAAACAACAAAAAACCACTGAGAAAATAAATTAATAAATTCAAAACATATAAACACACACTGATAAAATACATTATTTTATCACCACTGTCCATCTCCAGAACTTTTCCACCATCCCCTACTAGAAACCCATACCTATTAAGCGATATCTCTTCACTCTCTCCTCTTGCAGTCTCTGGTAACCATAGTTATACTTTCTGTCTCCATAAATTTGACAGTTCTAGGAAGCTCATATAAAATAAATCATGATATTCATCTGTTGTGGACATTTAGGTTTTCACCACTTGACTATTATGAATGTTGCTGGTATGAGTGTGGGTGTACAAACATCTGTTTGAGTCCCCTACTTGAAATTTCTTTGCATATACACCCTGAAGGGGAATTGCTGGATCATATGGTAATTATATGCTTCATTTTTGTGGAACCACCATAGTATTTTCTGTAGAGACTGCACCACTTTACATTCCCACCAGTGGTGGGTGCATGAAGGGTCCAATTTTTCCATGTCCTCCCAATGCTTATTGGCTGGGGTTTTCTTTGTTTGTTTTGTTTAATTAAAGTCATCCTAATGTGTGTGAATGATATCTCATTGTGGTTTTGTTCTGCATTTCCCTAATGATTAGTGATATTGAACATCTTTTCATGTACTTATTGGCCATTTGTATATCTTTTTGGAAGAAATGTCTACTCAAGTCTTTTGTCCATTTTGGGTTGTTTTTTGTTGTTGTTGTTGTTAAGTTCTTCATCTAGCCTTTAACGTGTAAAATTCTTTTACTGAAAGCATTGTACACTTTGAAAAAAAGTGGTTTACAGATTTAGTTGTAGGACCAAGTCCTCTATCTGTGTACTGCAGGTATCAGCTGTCCTAAATTCTGTTGAATTTGATGTAAATGTTAATTGGTTTGGCATAATGATCCACCAGCCTTCCAAAGATGCGGCTTCATTTCTTGATTCAGCCACTGTTGAGTTGTATCCTTTGGTTGTATTGCTTATGAAACTTCATTTAGTATGATAATCTGTAGGTCTATCCACGTTGCTGCGGATGTCATCATTTCATTTTTTTTTTTTATGTCTAGTTATATTCTGTGAGAGATTATGAGAGCCTGAACCAGGGTCATGGGAAGAGAGAGAAGACAAGAGCTCTTTAAGATAAGACTTAGATTACATTTGATAGAATTTGATTAGATAGAAAGGATTAGGATGAATCTGTGGTTTCTGTTTCAGGCAGTTGGAGGAATGCTATCACTCATCTGGATGAGAACTGCAGTAGGATCAGAAGTAACATATTGGCATGTTGAGTTCCCTGTTGTATTTTTAATATGTTATTGTGATGTATAAGGATCCCTACCTAGGATCACATTGATATTTCCAGTTCAGATCTTATTTAACTTCTTCTCTATTATATCTCAATCTTCTTTTTTCCATATTAAGATTCCTGATTTTTAAGGACATTGAGGATGAAAAGGACGATAGAATTAGTGTATATGGTAATTACTCATTGACTTTATCCCATATTACATGCTTAATAGCCCCAAATAATAATAATGTAACCTAATATGATTGTGCATACTAAGTTGCTTCAGTCGTGTCCAGCTCTTTGCAACGGTATGGACAGTAGCCTCCCAGGCTCCTCTGTCCATGGGTTTCTCCAGGCAAGAATACTGGAGTGGGTTGCCATGCCCTCCTCCAAGGTATATTCCTGATTCTCAGGGTATCTTCCTGACCAGGGTTCGAACCCTCATTTCTTAAGTTTCCTGCACTGGCAGACAGGTTCTTTACCACCACCTGTGAAGCACTGAAAACATTAAAAATTTTTCTGTATATGTTCTCTCCATTCTTTTCTCATTTTTCTAATAATAATCATAGATAATAGTCCTATAGTGTTGAAGCATACACCTATTTATACACTATACTATATGTCTCTTAGCTCTCACTTAATCTTAACATGTACAGTTAACTATACATAAATTTCTCACAAGACCTTTATGTCAGTGTTTCTCTAATCATTTTGACTGTCTCAGTCAGTTTTGCTGAATATAAAAATTCTTGGCTCATACTTTGTTGGAGTTTCTTAAATGTCTTAATTTTCATCTAGTGTAACAGCTTGCTCTTGGAAAATCTGATACTCTTTTTTTTTTTTCTTTTTCTAAATATCTAAATAATTTTCTTTCTTTGAAATCCAGCAATTTTACTAGAATCTTTTGGTCTTTGTCATTCTGGGTTGATATAGTCTCTTTTCTTCTTTTATTTCATAAACATTTTCTTGACTTAACAGCACTTAGTATTTATTCTCTTCCCCTGCCTTGATTTTCTTCTTCAGAAACTCTTATTGTCCGTATATTCTTTGCCTACCTTCGGTGTTTTTCATTTGCTCTTGAATATCAATTGTGGGAGTCACATGGGCTAGATTGTTGCAGCCTCCTCAGTCTTTATTTCAGCCTCCTGCACTTAGCTGGTATTGAAGAGGGCAAAACTTCTCATTTCAACTGCTGCTCTCAGATTGGCCTGTTCTTTCTAGCAAATTCTTGTTAGTTCCATTAAATGCTGCTCCATTGAGTATTTATTTTTCTACCAACACAGACACTACTGTGTAAGCCTTTGGCCCCAGTTTGTAATCTGGGATTGGTTGAAGATACCTTGTCAGCTAGTTTTGTTGTAAACGTTGTCAAGGGGCTCAGGCTTTGCTGTTTGCTTGTTCTGTTTTTGTGTGGGGATTTGGAGAGTTTGAGAGCTATGCTGCTGTTGCTGTCTTTCCACACTCTCTTATAACTGGGGGTGTGTATGTGTGTGTGTGTTTACAGTCTATATGACTCAGAATTTAAATAAATTGTTAAGTCATTTATAATCTGTAGATTTTCCGTCTGTATTTTTCTCACTTTTCCCCTTCCAAATTATTAGTTGAAGAAACCACATTATATGTCCTGAAGAAAAATTCTAAAGATTTTGTGTATCACATCTCTTTTTTTAAATTAATTAATTGATTGATTGATTTCTGGCCACTGCTGGGCTTCAGTAGTTGCAGCAGGCACACGGGGCCAGCCACTCTGAGGCATATGGGATCTTCCCTTACCAGAGATGGAGCCCGTGTCCCCTGCATTGGCAGGCAGACTCTCAACCCCTGGACCTCCAGGGGAGTCCCGCAGCATCTCTTTAGTACAGTCTAACATGTTCGTCTGTCTTCAGTGTCTCCTTTAAACTGGAAGGTGGATCTTGTGTCTTGATCATATTCAGATTCCATGATAGGCTGTACACTTGAAAAACAAACACCTGAATGGGCCAGGTCAAGGAAAGCAAGTAATACAGGATCAGAAGCACTGAAGTGAGAAACTCCAGTTGCAAAGCTGACATTGCAAAACAGGCAAATCCTTAGAAACAGAAAGTAAAACAGTGGTTGCCAAGGGCTTGAGGACAGGGGGGTGGGGAGTGACTGCTTATGGGGACAGAATTTCTTTTTAAGGTGGAGAATTTAGGTTGTGGTTACGGTTGTGTAACTCTTGAACAAAACCACTGAATTTTATACTTGAAAAGATGAAGTTTATGGTGAGTGAATTGTATTTCAATAAAGCTGTTACCTTGGAAAAGAAAGTTAGATTTAAAAAGGAAGAGAGTATTGCCTAATCGCTGGGACTGATAAGAAGAACTGGATGCAAGTGCTGATAGGTTTATAAGTGGCCTCTCCCACTGGCTGTAGACTTAGGTATTATTCTACTGTCTACTGAATATACCCATTTGGATATTCTA
>SJYQ01001358.1:33068-67256 GCA_006410935.1 Redunca redunca
TGTCCCCTGCATTGGCAGGCAGACTCTCAACCCCTGGACCTCCAGGGGAGTCCCGCAGCATCTCTTTAGTACAGTCTAACATGTTCGTCTGTCTTCAGTGTCTCCTTTAAACTGGAAGGTGGATCTTGTGTCTTGATCATATTCAGATTCCATGATAGGCTGTACACTTGAAAAACAAACACCTGAATGGGCCAGGTCAAGGAAAGCAAGTAATACAGGATCAGAAGCACTGAAGTGAGAAACTCCAGTTGCAAAGCTGACATTGCAAAACAGGCAAATCCTTAGAAACAGAAAGTAAAACAGTGGTTGCCAAGGGCTTGAGGACAGGGGGGTGGGGAGTGACTGCTTATGGGGACAGAATTTCTTTTTAAGGTGGAGAATTTAGGTTGTAGTTACGGTTGTGTAACTCTTGAACAAAACCACTGAATTTTATACTTGAAAAGATGAAGTTTATGGTGAGTGAATTGTATTTCAATAAAGCTGTTACCTTGGAAAAGAAAGTTAGATTTAAAAAGGAAGAGAGTATTGCCTAATCGCTGGGACTGATAAGAAGAACTGGATGCAAGTGCTGATAGGTTTATAAGTGGCCTCTCCCACTGGCTGTAGACTTAGGTATTATTCTACTGTCTACTGAATATACCCATTTGGATATTCTACATTGAGATATTCTATATTCTATATTTGGATATTCTATATTGGCATGTCAAACTCAACCTCATCACTGCCCAATAGAATGTAATACAAGCCACATGTCAGTTTTAATTTTCCAGCATTCAGTTTAAAAAGTAAACTGGAATAGGTGAGACTGATGTTACATCTTTTATTTAATCTAGTATATCTAAAGGGTAATTAATATAAAAATTATACTTTCATCTCTCATGTAGGTCTTTGAAATTAACAGCATACTTGATTGAGACTTGTCCCATTTCAGGTGTTTGATAGCCACAAGTAGAATATGCCCAAAGTATTAGACAATGCAAGTGAAAAGGTTTAAAATGAAATTCATGAATTCGTTCCAAATTCCTCGATCTCAGTAATGACCCCTCCTTTTAAGGATTATTGTTCTGTTTCCCTCTTCCTTACCATCCACAGCAGTCAGTCACTTAGTTCTACTGATTTTTATCTTTAACATTTTTGCAAATCCATCTCTTCTTATCCAGTCCTACCAGTTGCTCGAATTCCAGGACTCAGCATTGCTTGCTTGGACCATTACAGTAACCTGTCCAATGAGTCTTCCTGTTTCTGCTTCTGCCCTCCATAAATTACTTTGCAGCCAGAATCTCTACCTCACTGAAAATTTCACCATGCCACTCTACCCCTCAATACCACTGAGTGCTATAACAGTGTTTCAGTAGTAGTCTGTGACCCACAGTGAATACACAGAGAGGATTCTTTTGGGAATGCAGGGAAAGTAGATATCGTCCCTTACTCTTTTGAAGAGTACATTTAGCATCTATTTCTTAATGGACATAATGCTTTAGAACATGTAAATAACTTATAAATGAATGTAATTCTACTGATGGAATATGATGAAGTCTAGGTTCCTCTGCACAGCAGACTCCCCATTTCCCCTTTCCCTCCAGCCTCTGCTTTTGGAAGCTTGACTATTTTAGATATTTCATATAAGTGAAATCATGCAACATTTGTCCTTCAGTGACTGGTTTATTTCACGTAGCATGATGTCCTCCAGGTTCATCCACGTTGTCACATATGGCAGAATTTTTTTTTAAGGTTGAATAATATTTTGTTGTGTATATATAAATATGTCTGTATGTCTATGTGAATATATATCTATAACATACTACATTTTCTTTATCCATTCATCCATCTATGGATATTTGAGTTTTCCTTGTCTTGGTTCAGTTCAGTTCAGTCGCTCAGTCATGTTCAACCCTTTGTGACCCCATGAACCGCAGCACGCCAGGCCTCCCTGTCCATCACCAGCTCCTGGAGTCCACCCAAGCTCATGTCCATTGAGTCGGTGATGCCATCCAACCATCTCATCCTCTGTCGTCCCCTTCTCCTCCTGCCTTCACTCTTTCCCAAAATCAGGGTCTTTTCAAATGAGTCAGCTCTTCGCATCAGGGGCCAAAGT
This sequence comes from Redunca redunca, assembly GCA_006410935.1. NCBI lineage: Eukaryota > Metazoa > Chordata > Mammalia > Artiodactyla > Bovidae > Redunca > Redunca redunca. The sequence continues at coordinate 35,164 of SJYQ01001358.1, forward strand.
ATTGGAGTTTCAGCTTCAACATCAGTCCTTCCAGTGAACACCCAGGACTGGTCTCCTTTAGAATGGACTGGCTGGATGAATAAAGCTGCAGTGAACGTGACAGACACCGCTTTGATATCCTGACTTCATTTCTTTTGGATATGCCCAGAAATGAGATTCCTGAATTATATGGTAGTTCCATTTTTAATTTTTCGAGGAACCTCCATATTTTTTCCACAGCAGTTATACCATGTTACATTCCCACCAACAGTGTACAAGGGTTCTAATTTCTATACCCTCACCAACACTTGTAATCCTTTTTTAAAAGTAAATAGTCATCCTAACAGGTGTGGGGATAGTGTCATTGTGGCTTTGATTTGTATTTCTCTTATGAGTAGTGATGTTGAACACCATTTCATATAACTGCTGGTTATAACTGGTTATTTGTATGTTTTCATTGAAGAAATGTCTGTTCGTGTCCTTTGCCTGTTTTTTGTGTTACATATTTTACTATTGAGTTGTAGGAGTTTCTTAGATATTTCAGATATTAACCACGTATCACATAAAGGGTTTGCAAATATTTTCTCCCTTTCCACAGATTGCCTTTTCTTTCTGTGTGTTGTTTTCACTGATTCTTACTGCAGGAATCTTCCTCCTTTAGGTTAGACTAGATACCCCTCTTATCAATTCCCATAAAACGTTGTGAATAACTCTGACCTGGCACTTACCTTATTATAGTGGAATTATCTGTCATTATATATTAGTTTTGCCTCTTTTTCAGCCTTAGGACTCACTGAGGGAAAGGATTTTGTATCAGTTACTGTTTTTGTTCTTCTAGCCCCTAATACACACAGTTCCTAGCATATAATTGGTACTCAGATATTAGTAGAACTAAACTGACCTCTGAAATTTTAATGATTGCGTTATCGAAGGTTAGGCCTAGGCATTAACCTAACTTAGGATAACTGAAGATGTAGGTCCATTACTAACACCAATAACTTCTCTTTTTTAAATTAATTAATTTATTTTAATTGGAGGCTAATTACTTTACAATATTGTAGTGGTTTTTGCCATACATTGACATGAATCAGCCATGGGTGTACATGTGTTCCCCATCCTGAACCCCGCTCCCACCTCCCTCCCCACCCAATACCAATGACGTCTGATTTAAAATTGAGTAGATAACAGAACTCTAGAATAGTGGTACTTTTAATTTTAGGTGGGGGAAAAAAAATCGATAGCATATGTAGAATGCAAAAAGATAAGTATTAGGAATATAAACTCTACATGGACAGAGCTTTTGTCCACTGTTTTCACAAGTCTTCTAACATGTAGAACAGCATCTGATACTTAATAGTAAGTAACTGGTCAGTAAATATTTAGGCAACAAATGAGTGAGCATAAAAAGGCACTCTTGCTGCACACTTTATTAGGCTTTTAAGGTAAAAATTAAGTTTAAAATATTTCCTTATCTCTAATTCAATGTAAAATTGAGCACTGGGAACAAAAAATCAATTCCTGTCTTCTCACCTTAGTTTATAGTTTTATGAAGGAAGTCTCTAGTAAGTATAATGGAGTATAATTTTATTTTCTCTTTTAGCAAACGAAGCAAAAAAGGAGATAAAAATGGAAAAGGCTTGAGACATTTTTCAATGAAAGTGTGTGAGAAAGTTCAGCGGAAAGGTACAACGTCATATAATGAAGTAGCTGATGAGCTGGTGTCCGAGTTCACCAATTCAAATAACCATTTGGCAGCTGATTCGGTAGGTAGATCATGCCCTTGACGTTGACTGTGAAAGTGATGCAACAGTGTACCTCTCTGGATTGTCTGTGTCAAATTGAGGACTCAGACAAGCAAAGGTTTCATGTTATCTATTGGGGGATTCTGTTGTTTTGATTCTTTGTTGTTTTGTTTTGAAAAGGATTGTTACTTGTTTAAACATAAAGGTGGACAAGTATTTTTAAAATATCTTTGGGGGTTATTGAAGAAACATACTTTTTTAAAAGTGTACTTTTTATTTTTGGATGACTTTAGATACATCTGAATATTTCAGTGTTTTAAGTCAGTAAGAAAATTTTATTTTATTTATAATTGAAAAAATACTACATGAACATGTTTATAGAAATTCATTTGTACCAAAGACTATATAATAAAAAATTTTTCTCTTCTACGACAGACTCTAATCTGACTCCGCAAGGCACTGTTCACTATTACCAATTCTTGAGTATCATTCCAGAAATTCTTTATGCACCTGTGTAATAAAATTTGTTATTTTAAACATAAATATGGTTGTGCTTTGCATGCTTCATTCTTAATTTTATTTTCTTACTAATATATCTAGAGCCTCATTTTTAGCACATAAAAATCATTCTCGTTTTTTTTTTAAATGGAGATAAATTTACATGCAGGGAGGGAAATGTGCATGTTTTAAGTGTACAATTAAACTGTTAAATTATTTTTTTATTTGTTGTGGCTAGTTTACATACAATAAGATGTATTCACGTGTAAAATTCAGTGAGTTTTGACATTTGTATGCACCTGTGAAGCCACCACGATGATCAGGACACAAAATGTTTCCATCATTCCCAAAGCCTCTGCCTTCTGTAATCCATCCCTCCCTCACCCTCTAGCCCCAGTCAGCTGCTGATATACTTTTTCTAAATCAATTTGCATTTAACTTAAATGTAGTCATACTTTATATATTCCAGAACAATATTAAATAATAGTAGTAACTCTAGTCATGTTGAATCTTCACTTCTTAACGTTAGTGGAAATATTTATAGTTTTGCAGCCTTAATTGTGATAAAGGTTTTAAGAGGATAGTAACCATAACTTGATTTTTTTCTTAATGAACACTTCTTTTTTCTTAATTTAAAAAAAGTCAGAAATGAAGTTGAATTTAATCAATTCTGTCAGGAAGAGAGCTTCTTGACATTTTAGGATTTTTACAATGGTATTCATGAATGAAACTGGTGGGGTTATTTGCTTTTGTTTTTATAATCTTTGCAATTTTTTTAAATAACGTTTTTTCCTTTATTCTGCAGTTGAGTAGCTCAGATGGTAAAGAATCTGCCTGCAATGCAGGAGACACAGATTCGATCCCTGCAGAAGGGACTGGCAACCCACCCCAGCATTCTTGCCTGGAGAATTACATAAACAGAGGAGCCTAGTGGGCTACAGTCCATGGGGTCACAAAGAATTGGATATAACTGAGCGACTGATGCTTTCACATTCACATATGATATTCCCAAACACAGCACTTGGTTTTTTCTTCTGACTCTGTTATTCTTTCAGTGTCTATGTCACATAGATATTTCTCCCAATAGCATAGTTTGACCCTTATCCAGTGGGTACACACAGGCCCTCATAGACCCTAGCTCTCCAGCACTGGGACCTTGGTGCTCCCTTCTGACCACACCCTTGTCTTTCTGTGCTGGAACTCTGCCTGATCCTGTTGTCCTTGAGGTTATCCTTTAGGCCAGGAGTGTCAAACATGTTATATGTCAACCCTGAGTAAATACATGAGCTACTTGGACCTTAGGGTCGAGGATAAGGAGGCAGACTGTGCCTGGGGTGGTTTTTTTTTCTTTTTCCTTTTTTCTTTTTTTTTTTTTTATTAACAAGCAAAATAATAATTAAAAAACAACAACACAACAACAAAACCCTTAAAAGTTGGAACTGTAATAAGTCAAGCTGCTGCTGGAGTTCACAGATGTACCCAGGGTGCATGCCCCCTCATTGCGAGGCAGGACCTAGGCACATAACTGTGCTCTTAGGTATATATGTGGCCCGGAAGAGTCAAAGAGGTGGAAGCCACTGGAGAACAGAAAGCATCAAAGGTTTTTCATCAGGCAATTCCAGAGCGCTCTGCTCTTCTTCTTCTTTGCCTCTGTATCCTCTGTGGTGCCTGTTCCAGCTGAACTTGTGACAGTCCCAAATTGCTCCTTCCTCTTTTTCAGCTTTTCGTCATCCTCTGACTTTCTGGAGATTGAAGAGACATTCAAACCAAAGCTTTGAGCTCTTTCTTTTAGCTTATCCAGGTTAACCATAGGCTTGGTGTCAGACGACAGGCCTTTTGATGGGACTGGAGAAATCCCAAGTCTAGCTGCCCGCGCAGCTTTCTTACTCTCCAAACTCACAGGCACATCGGATCGCTCAGCTCTCTTCCGCACCCTCTCAGCCTGGTATTTCAGATGTGATTTTTACCACTCTCTTCTCTGACATCAACAGTTCTTTCAGGAGGTTCTTCCTTTTTGACAGGAGTTCTAAGGGCTTTGGTTCTTCTTCTTCTGTTTCATCTCCCAGTACATCTTCTTCATTTGCCTCCTCTTCAGCATGCGCTTCAAGATATGCCTGGAGCCTGTTGATGAGATCTTGTTTTATTCCCTTGGTCTCCAAACCACTTGAGCAAGACACTCCTGCTTTAGTTCAGCAAGCTGAGAAAAAAGAATAAAGCTTTTCCTTAATTTTCAGAATGAACCTTCAGCTTATGAAGCTCCACCGTCTCAGTCGCCATCTTGTTACCCCTCCCTGTGCCTGGATTTTATTATCAAGAGTGGTGTGCTTGATTAGTGATGTCTGCCATGGGAACACCCACTAGACACATGTCTGGAATGAAGATAGTGGGAGAAGAGGCTTCAAGCTGACCTGGTTCAGAAAGGGACAAGCTGTATGTTCCGTCCTTGCCTTAGGTGGTTGTGCTGTTTGCCAGGCTGCATTGTCTCTTTGGCCAGGTGACTGGGGAGGCAAGCTGAAGGCCATGAAGCTTCAAATGGCTTCCCCAGGGCCTGGAGGGAAGAGCATAAGCCCCAAGCCAGCAGAAGCCTGGCAGGGCAGCCCATACAGGGCCCCCAGGGGTCTACATGCTGCACGCCGTCCTGGGATTGGCTCCTTATCCTCTGGAATCGTTCATCCAGGCAGAGCCAGCTGGTCAGTTTCAAAGAGTTGGGTGCAACTCGGAGGTGAAAATACATTTCCATGGCATTATACACAGAAATAACCTTAATCTCTGGATAAACTCAAAAATTCCCAGTCCAGACTGAAATGGTTTATTGCCTTTGTGCTACTGAGAAATCAAAATAGAGTATTAGTTTGACTTTAATCAGAGACATTACTTTGCCAACAAAGGTCCGTCTAGTCAAGGCTATGGTTTTTCCAGTGGTCATGTATGTATGTGAGAGTTGGACTGTGAAGAAAGCTGAGTGCAGGAGAATTGATGCTTTCGAACTGTGGTGTTTAGAAGACTCTTGAGAGTCTGTTGGGCTGCAAGGAGATCCAAGCAGTCCATCCTAAAGAAGATCAGTCCTGGGTGTTCTCTGGAAGGACTGATGTTGAAGCTGAAACTCCAATACTTTGGCCACCCGACACGAAGAGCTGACTTATTGGGAAAGACCCTGAAGCTGGGAAAGATTGGGGGCAGGAAAAGAAGGGGACGACAGAGGATGAGATGGTTGGATGGCATCACCGACTCAATGGATATGGGTTTGGGTGGACTCCGGGAGTGGTGATGGACAGGGAGGCCTGACGTGCTACGGTTCATGGTGTTGCAAAGAGTCGAACGCAACTGAGCGACTGGACTGAACTGAATTGAACTGACCTTAATCAAATTCCACAATGAAGGCACACTGCTTTGGAAAGCACTGCCTCAGGAGAAGATACAGGGTGTGTGTAAAAGAATGTTTCTAGAAAATACAAAGGGCACCAAACATGACCCCAGCTACCTTCCACACCCCTCCATACCCCAGGCAGGGGCGCTGCTTCCCCCAGGGGACTTGGGGCTTGTTGGTGCTAGTGAGTGTGTCCATGCGCCTCTTGAGCCCTCTGCTTTTGGCTTGTGAGTTTAGGATGCTTTCTTCAGGATCCTGTCCATTTGGCATTTCTCCTGCATCTCCTTGAAGGCCAACTGGGTGGAAGTACCCTTGTCCCAGGTCACACTGCTTCTTGTCCTTTGTATTTTTTGGCCACGCCCTGTGGCATGCGGGAGCTTACCATCCTGACAAGGGTTTGAACCTGCACCCTTTGCATTAGACGTTCAGAGTCTTAATCACTGGACCACCAGGGAGGTCCCTCCTCCTTGTTCTTTCTACTAATTCCCATTGCTTCCTCAAGTTTTGCCTTTTCTTTGTCCTGTTCCTTCTTCTGCTTGGTCACGCTGAGCTCTGTGATGCCTTTTAGACTCAAGAGCCCACTTTTGACCTGCTTGCCAGCCTCCATGGCACCTGTTTGCAATCAGTACCATCTTTGCAGTTTTGATAAGTAGTATCATGCTGGCTTTATAAAATGAGTTTAGAGGTCTTCGCTTTCTCTTTGCTTTACTGCATTGCAGATTTAATGGCATGGCATGTCTAGTTTTGCTCCCTGCAATCTGATGGAAATCACCTGAGATACTCTGTAGTGATTTGGTGGGGGGTTTAGATAGCTTTCTCTACTTCTTATTTCGTAATCCATCTGTTTAAAATTGCTTTCTCCCTTTGAGTCAGTTTGAAGTTTTTTTGTTTTCTTAGAACATTCTCCATTTCATCCATGTTTTCCAAATTATTTGCAATTATGTTTCCCCAAAAAAACATCTCTTGGGTTTATTTGTATGGACCTCCGGTTCTGAAGTTAATTTCTGTTTTTATCTGTATTTAATATTCTGTTTTCTTTCCTGAAGTTACTTTTATTATTTCTCTACCCTGAAGACTGATATATGCTTTATTTACTTTTAATTTCTTTGTTTAGTATTGAGAGTTTTTATGGCTGTTATTTTCCTCTTGTACACTACCCATATTCCCATTGATTCTGGTATGTTACTCTTTATTCTGTAACTTTGGTTTAAGAATTGCATTGAAAAGTTTCTTTTAGTTCCAGGTGATAGGAATTTTTGCTTATTGTCATGAATTTTGACTTTCATTACCTGTGATCAGAAATTTTGAGTCAAACTGTTTCCTTAAGGGGGGGATTGCTTTGAGATTTTTCTTGTGAGCCATTATATGGTAATTCCTGTTTAATTTCCCTGGGCGCTTGAAAGTGTATGGCTTTCTGAATTTGAGTGAGAGTCAGAGTTCTCTGAATGACCTAGCAGACCCTGTGTGACCTGGCCCTCTACTGCCTCTCACCTCCTACCGTGCGCCCTCTCAGTTACTACACACAGCCACACGTGTTCTTTGCTGGGGATTTCCATAGTTTCTCTTCTCCATCTAATTTTCACTCAGATGTCACTAAAGTGAAGCATTTCTTCTTAGCACTTTTCAGTATCTAACACACATTTTTAATAACCACGCCCCCATCCCCACTCCTGAATATAAGCAAGGAATTTTTTTTTCTGTTGATTCACTACTTTGTTTTTCTCATAATTTGGAGGCTCTGTAGTCTGTAGTTCTTCAAAATTATTTTTATTATAACTTCAGTATTTTATAATTTCAGTAATTTCAGTATTTCATTTCTTGAGTTATCACCTATGGACTGTGATTGATTATGGAGGAAAAAATAAATCCGTATGCCTGTTGTATTCCCATCTCCCATCTTTCCCCTCTAACAAAGGATTCAGTTGAATATATTAGTGGCAGTTGTTAAAAGAAGAATTATAGTTGTTTTATGATTTGAATATATTGTGCTGAAATTATTGCCTAGTTCATCTGCCTTGAATAGTTCATCTGCTTTGAATTCATAATTCCTTCCAGGATCAAAGAAGAGGAAATCAGGTACTTCCCTGGTGGTCCAGTGGCTAAGACTCCTCCCTTCCAATGCAGGGGGCCCTGGCTGAATCTTTGGTCAGGGAATTAGATCTCACATGCTCCAACTAAGAGTTCGCATGCTGCGACTAAAGATCCCACAAGTCGCAACTAATAGATCCCTCATTTTGCACCCAAGACCCAGCACAGCCAAAAAATACTTTGAAAAGACAAAAGCACAAACTATTTCTAAAAAAAGAAGAGGAAATCAGCAGATTTGCTGTTGCCTCCTAACATCTGTTGTTATTTTGTCATTTTCTATAGTATTGGGATTTCTAATATTTACATTCAGTTCTATAACTTAAAATCTCCCTTTTATTTCAGTTTACTTCTATATTTAAGTGGATTCAGTGTTGTCCACCATCTTTTATTATCATGGCATTTGATTGGCTGAATTCAGTTCTTACGAACTGCCTGTCCACCAAAAGATAAGGGGCTTTCCCACAGTGTAAGTTAACCTAGTTTCTGTTATTATAAAGTCTTGCTACCAAAAAAAATCAGCTGAACTACGCAGTGTGCCTTGTGATCTGTGTGATTACATTTTGGTGCTGGTTCACCATTTTCATTGTGTACAAGTTTGTAGATCAGCATTAGTGCGTGGACCACATTTTGAGAAGCACTGCTAACTAGAACTTAAAGGATACATCCTTGACTTTTCGAAGCCTGACATCCTCAGAGACACTACAAGATCTTAGCCCACTTTAACTCCATTACCCCTTTTTCCTATATATACTATTCAGTTCAGTCAGTTCAGTCACTCAGTCGTGTTCGACTCTTTGCAACACTATGAACCACAGCACGCCAGGCCTCCCTGTCCATCACCAGCTCCCAGAGTCCACCCAAACCCATGTCCATTGAGTTGGTGATACCATCCAACCATCTCGTCCTCTGTCATCCCCTTCTCCTCCTGCCCTCAATCTTTCCCAGCATTAGGATCTTTTCCAGTGAGTTAGCTCTTTGCATCAAGTGGACAACGTATTGGAGTTTCAGCTTCAGCTTCAGTCCTTCCAATGAATACTCAGGACTGATTTCCTTTAGGATGGACTGGTTGGATCTCCTTGCAGTCCAAGGGACTCTCAAGAGTCTTCTGCAATACCACAGTTCAAAAGCATCAATTCTTCTGTGTTCAGCTGTCTTTACAGTCCAACTCTCACATCCGTACATGACTACTGGAAAAACCATAGCCTTGATTAGATGGACCTTTGTTGACAAAGTAATGTCTCTGCTTTTTTAATATGCTGTCTAGGTTGGTCATAACTTTCCTTCCAAGGAATAAGCGTCTTTTAATTTCATGGCTGCAATCACCATCTGCATTGATTTTGGAGCCCCCCCAAATAAAGTCAGCCACTGCTTCCAGTTTCCCTGTCTATTTGCCATGAAGTGATGGGACTGGATGCCATGATCTTCGTTTTCTGAATGTTGAGCTTTAAGCCAACTTTTTCACTCTCCTCTTTCACTTTCATCAAGAGGCCTTTTTGTTCCTCTTCACTTTCTGGCATAAGGGTGGTATCATCTGCATATTTGAGGTTATTGATATTTCTCCTGGCAATTTTGATTCCAGTTTGTGCTTCTTCCAGCCCAGCGTTTCTCATGATGTACTCTGCATATAAGTTAAATAAGCAGGATGTTAATATACAGCCTTGATATACTCCTTTTCCTATTTGGAACCCAGTCTATGGTTCCATGTCCAGTTGTAACTGTTGCTTCCTGACCTGAATATAAGTTTCTCAAGAGGCAAGTCAGGTGGTCTGGTATTTATTGTCCTGTATATTAGTTCTTTTTATATTCTAGATTCCCCAAGACAGTGTACTTTATACAGTGAGTATTAACTGAGATTTACCTTTTGAGTTGGTCTTCATGTCATCCTACATCATCTCCAAGTTCCTATCTTAGATTCTTTTCCTTTTGCTTAGAAGAGGCCCTTTCACATCATTTAATTTAGATCTATTAGGAACATAATCCTTGTTTTTAAAATTGTTTTATGGTTTAGATTGCTTGAAAGTATCTTTATTTCATCTTTACTTTTTTTTTTAATCTTGACTTTTGAAGGATACTTTCACTGGGTGAAGAATTCNAATGAAAGTGTGTGAGAAAGTTCAGCGGAAAGGTACAACGTCATATAATGAAGTAGCTGATGAGCTGGTGTCCGAGTTCACCAATTCAAATAACCATTTGGCAGCTGATTCGCAGGCTTATGATCAAAAGAACATTAGGCGAAGAGTTTATGATGCTTTAAATGTGCTGATGGCAATGAACATAATTTCAAAGGAAAAAAAAGAAATCAAATGGATTGGCCTGCCTACCAATTCTGCTCAGGAATGTCAAAACCTGGAGGTAAGCGAAGAAAATCTGTTTACAGATAGTACTTTGCTTTATTTTACATCAGAGACGTTTTAATTTGGAAATACAGTCACATAGTATTAAAATATTCATAGCTATTTATTCATGCATAGTATCTTTTTTCTTTAAAAGTCTCTCCTAGGTAGAATTTCAGAACTGGAAGGAGATTTTGAGAAGTCTAGTCTGACAGATGTCCTGATGAAACATGAAATAAAAGGACTTGATTTTTTTTTTCTCTCTTTTTTTTGAAGAACATCTTTGTTTTAATTCTAATTTAATTCTAAGCACTCTACTAATAAATTTTCATTGACTTGTGTACTGGAAATGATCTTATTTGTTGGAATACTTGTTGTATAGATCTGAAAGAATGGATTCAAGTTGGCTGTTTATTTCTTATATTTGAACTTTTACCTTCAACTGTAGAATTAGTGGCAGGAGAATGGTATGGAATTTCCTTTAAATCTGTATCAGAATGGGTAGAATGTTCAGCTTACAAGAATTTGGGGTGATGTGTGCAAAAGCATGTTTTATTCTTTGAACTTCAATCATTATATAAAATCTTTTCTAAATGAGCATGTGCCCTGACATATTATTTGTAAATTGATTTGACATAATTTTACTGTCGTATCCAAAAGGCTAACTACAGCTTTAGACGTGACTGTGGTTGATTTCATGTTTTCTTAGTCCCTTTTTTCCCCTAGCAAATCAAAAAATTTTGGTCTTAATATACTTGTGGACGGAGGGAGAAATCCTGGCAGTCATCAGAAGTTATAAAATAATGTCATTCACGTGCTGCAGTGGAAATATCCTTTTTTCTCCTTCCGATAGAGTAAAATTTGAGGGTTATTTTAATTACCAGTAATATTAAGCTGGTATCAAAGCCTAAGTAAGCAAAAATCTCTTAACATCTCCCGTGTGCTTAAATGAAAGATTATATGAGATTCTGATCCCAAGCAGCTTTCATTCTAATTAAGGAGAGCAGAAATGTAAAAGGACTTAGCAAAATTGTGATGACTCCTATGAAAGAAGTATGTACAGATTCTCTGGAAAAGGGGTATAAGGGAGGGAGTAGGGGGCAGTGGGCTTTACCAAGAGAAAAAAAATCCCTGTGCTGTCGTGAAGGAGTTTGCCAAGTAGTTTAGGGCAGGGAGGCAGAGACACTGCCCGGAATGAGGCAGGTGGAGGAAGGCGTGCCCGCAGCTGTTGTGGCCAGATCACAGGCCAAAGAGAGAGTAGGTTCCTGGCTGCTAAGCAGTTGGGACCCGATCCTCCGGGCAGTAGGAACTACTGGAGGGAGTGTAATCCAAAGGGTCGGTCTGCCAGTGGGTTGGAAGCCAGACTGACAGGAAGACGAGGAGGGAAAGTGAGGGGCTGGGTCGGAGAGGGGCTGAGTTCTGGCCATGACAGTGAGGCTGGAGAAGTGTTTCAGAGGCAGAATCAATACCGCTTGGCCTGGCGGGATGCGAGCCCGAGGGGCAGGTGGGAGCTGCTGTCAGCAGTGTCAGACGCCGGGGAAGACCCCAGTAGCACCCTTTCACATGTGAACGAGCACACAGATCTTACAGTGGATCTTAAGTATTTCGGGTTCAAGTGGTTGTGATTAGAGGAACCAAGAGAGAAACTCCCAGTGGGGACTAGATGCGGAGCAAGTAAGAAAGATGCTGTTGGAGTAGACAAGAAAGATGATATTAGATGTCATTGGCTTTTGCCCAAAGACACAGTGAGGAACTCATCTACAGGGATATTCTAGACCTTAATCTATGTTTTCTAGGTAGCTGTGAGGTTGAGGAAAACAGTAGTTGGTTGAAGCTAGGAAATTTGTTCCATAACCATGTCTCTTACTGCAGGTAGGAACTGTGTATTGAATATGTAGGAGCCCTATATTAGCAGCTGTGCCTGTTTAAAAGAGAGAAGATTAAGAAACTGCTCTAGGGACTGTCTTCCCTGGTGGACCAGTGGTTAGGACTCCGTGCTTTCAGTGCAGAGAGCATGAGTTTGACTCCTGGTTAGGGAATTAAAATCCCACAAGTCCCACTAAAAAAAGCAGTTAAACGGAGATCTTAAATGAGATCTTATTTCATTCTGGGAGGTTAATAGAGCAAAGCAATTAATAATGGGGTCTCTGAAACCAGGAGGCTTTGATTCAAATCCTGGCCCTTGCCATCCACCAGCGGTGTGACCTTGGACAGATTCTTCACCCTCTGCGCCTGTTTCCTTACTGCAAAGAGGATAACAGCCGAACTTAGGTCTAGGGTTTTGTGAAGACGAATTAAGCGACCGTGTGTCCAGCGCTCAGGTGATTGCTGACACGTAGAATAGGTGTTCACCAAGTGTTAGCTGTGACTCTGATTGGAAATCTCATGGACGGAGGAGCCTGGTGACTACAGTCCATGGGGTCGCAAAGAGCGGACACCACTGAGTGACTTCACATTCACTTTCACTTTTTCAAGTGTTAGCTGTGACTCTGATTGGCGCTTGTGAAATAAATAGAGCCAGTCCTACAGATCAAGTGTTCATTTGGGGGATGGATGTCATTTGATGGCGATTGCTACAATTCTGCTGTCTTGCCTCCTTGCTTACCTGACCCCAGAAGGTGGAATCTACCTGCATTGGTGTCAATAGTTAAATAGGTTGCCTGTCTTTAAGGAAAATTCTTGATGTCTAGAACTGGGACCTGAAAAGTGAGCAGCATTTCCTACTCTACATGCTCATGCTATTTTGTAACCTGTGTTTTAAAGATAGAGAAGCAGAGGCGGATAGAACGGATAAAGCAGAAGCGGGCCCAGCTTCAAGAACTTCTCCTGCAGGTAAAGAAGCCGGGGTGTGTTCATTGTCTTCTCTGCCTGTGTTCTGCTTCTCCCCTGACTTGCTCTGAGCCCGTGCTTTCTGCTTTGGGTGCCTTCAAATACCTGGTGGGGCCACACTAGCGCACCGTCCCCGAGGCCCGAGCTCATGACTCTCCACCCGATCTGCCTGTAAGAGGCTCCGTCTCAGGGGAGTTTGGGGGAGACTGGATACATGTGTATGTATGGCTGAGCCACTTTTCTCTCCACCTGAAACTATCACAACGTTGTTACTCAGTTGTTCCTCAATATAAAATAAAAAGTTAATTAAGAAGATGGTCCATCTCCCATCATCTGGGGCCTCATGGCAGCTCTAATATGTGGGAGATATTACTCAACAGTTTATTTTTGACTTTTATTCCTACTCTGAGCAGAAATTATTTTAGCCCTTATTTGGAATATGAAGGAATAAGGCTAATTAAATTTTAGGTGTTTTGAGTAAAAACGGGCTTCCCTGGTGGCTCAAATGGTAAAGAATGTACCTGCAATGCAGGAGACCCTGGATTTGGAAGATCCCCTGGAGAAGGGAATGACTACCCACTCTAGTAAAATAATCGGATCCACCTGTAATGTTAATACTTATTATCTGTGGATGACGTCATGACATATTCAGCTGTGGCAATACCAAAACTTAAAATGCATTTCCATTTAGGAAAATTAAACTTTACAGTGTAATGTTGATTCCTGTGTTTATTCTTTTTAAAATAATTGTCTAGAATTTGGGTAATTTAAAAAATAGAGGCTCTGTAGAAAATCATGTGAGGTAAAATCACAGAGTAGATGGGCTTTTTTTTTAACCTACTTTTGGTCATTTCAGTTGGTGGAGAAATTTACTTTGAGCAGTACAGCAAGACATTTTCAAACCAATCAGAAAAACTTTTTAAAATGAGCCAACAAGTCTTTGTACTTTTATTTTTAATCAGCAGAATGTCTTTATATGAAAAGTTTTCAGCCAATCATAAAACCCATTTTGATTTGAGCAACCATAGGTCCTATTTCATCTCTGATACAGTCCACTTTTCAGAAATAAAGGGAGCAATAGGTTACCAAATAATGGTAACAGTTTTTTTTGTTTCCACTCCCCCTTAAAATACTCACTTTGTCTCATGGACAGAATGGGTTACGTATTCCCACATATTCCAGATTTTTGTTTTTCCTTTCTTGATCCTTATTTTTTGTTTGTTTTTTTCATATTTGAATACACATCAGAGAGGCAGGAACAGACTGTTAGCTGTATGTGGTCTAGAAGGGCGGGGTGGGAGGAGGCTGGTAGGGACGGGAGCAGCCGCAGGCGGCGCAGAGCCCCCGACACAGCCCCGGGATGAGGGGCTGACGCTCCGTCCTCTTCGGGCACCTCTCGCTTTCTTGCTTTTCTCTGTCTGTGTCATACTGACCCTTGTGGGGCCTCCCTGAGGAGCTCCCTTCAGAGCCGGCCGGTCTCATGTATTTTTCATACTGCGTTTCCAAAGTAGGTTTTGTATGAAGAGAACACTCTGTAGCTTTAAAAAACAAGGAACCTGAAAGCCGACAGTTTATTCCCGTGCCCCTCCCTGGACAGCTCTGCTTCCTGAGAGACCCTCGCCCCCACCCCGGTCAGCTTCCCTGGCTGCCTCTCTGTCGTCCGTCTTGCATCAGTGTTTGCCTCCCAACTCACAGTCCCCAAAACCCTGTGCTTGGCCCTTCTTACATTTCCTCAGAGCTCTCATGGAGCATTTGGGGGCTCCGTTTTTGGCATGTTATTATGAAAACCTGTTTATCAGTGTGTCTGTAATTATCTGTTGATCAGAAAGACTTGTGCTGGGCCGGGTCGCCCCCACGTATGTGGGCTTTCCCGTCCCTAGACGACCAGCGCAAAGAATGGACTGGAGGCCTTCTCTGGCGGTCCAGTGCTTAAGATTTCGGGCTTCCAGTGCAGGGGGTGTGGGTTCCATCTTCAGTCCTTGGTCAGGGAACTGAGATCCCACGTGCCTCTCAGTATGGCCAAAAACAAAAAAAAAGTGATCTGGAATATTTTTCCCCTTTCTATAATGAACATTGCGTTTTTGTTTTTTTTTAAGTCCTAAATTTCTTTTTCTCTTCTGTCTCAAACCAAATATTTGCAGAAGATTTCAACCCAGGCGCAACCTACTTGTCAACATTTATAAAAGCAGGTCTCTCTGAACAGTGAAATGAAACACAAAGTAACTGAAAACAACTACTTCTAGTCTCCTGGTAGACACACAGCTCACTTCCTCCTAGTGTTTCCTTTTTCTTTCTTTCAGCAAATTACAAAGTTGTCACAGAAAGTACATTAAGCAAGTCATCCCTGAACACAAATAATTTACCTCTCTGTGGCTAAGCTAGCTTAATTTTTTAACTAGTGAATGTCAGAGCTACTGATAGCACATGACCCAGGTCACTTTCACTTACATGCCACCTCTTCTCTTGGTAGTGTAGGAGAGGGATGGTATGAGCCGATTCTGCCCACAGATGACCAAGCTGTCCTACTTTTATCTGTATCATTGTCCCTTCCAGCCCTTAAACTTACCCAGAGCTCCTAATGCAGAGCGAAATGAATGTCTAAATACACCTAAAGCTGTTTAGCCTCTGAAATAAATGTTAATAAGCCTGGAAGAGAACAAAAGGCTAAAGATAAATCAAATGGCAACAAATAAGGAAATCAGTTTAAAACAAATGGGGTAATTTTTCTTTATACTATCAAAATAACATTGTATGTATATTCACAGCTCTTTTCCCAAGAACAGTCTTTGATGCTATTAAATGTGCACAGTATAGAACAGTGAATCATAAATATGTAAGAACTTTTACTTACCACTGTTTATATTTCTACCTCTACCCAGGCCCTCCCATGCCACTAAGACCACAAAGCTAGGCCAAGTATGGGCTGTCTCCAGGATGTGTTTTCTAGAAGAGTAAGATAGCCAGGTGGAGGTATTCAAACATATAATTCTTTTTCTGAGTTTTATAGTTTCAGCATATTTTTCCTCAATATTAAATGAGCTAAGCATTGGATATAATTGCCTTAGTTCATTAGCAGCGGAAAATAACAAATTAATAAGTATGACTCAAGTAATGTTTGATAATGAATGATGTTGACAGTGATGGTTCTAGACACACTGTCAGGGCTAGAATAAATTGGTGTCCCTTCTGTTCTGTGCTTTTTAAAGGAGTAAGTGTTTACTTTTCAGGCAGCTAGCACCCAACCATTTTAAGACAACATAAATTTTAATCAAACTTCAGTTAAGGACCTAAAATAAACACTGCTAGGATAAAGTTGCTGAAACATAGAAAATAACTGAAATGCGTCACTACTGGGTGATCAGAGGGAACAAGCTGATGGAAGGGATGAAAAGCTCTGACTTTAGGAGCTCTTTTAACCAGTATCTGTTCCACAAGCAGATGAAAGACTTCACTGTGTAAGGTCTTTCTACCTGTGGAATTCTGTGATACATTTGTCTTATTTAAAAGAGGGTGGTAGGGTCCCTTTCTTTGGCTTTTGAGTAATGGTTATAGCTTAAAGGTAGTAGCAAGATTCAGTGCAAACATTCAGCCCTTGATATACCTTATAAATCAGTGTATATCTACTTTATAAATCCTTAGGTTCCTCTTCTGAAAGATGTCAGCTGGGGAGGGGCTTGGACCAGATTCCAAACTGTGCTCTATAGATGCTTAGAAGTTCTGTGAAGGAGCTCAAAGGGTGAATGAGGGCAGAGCTGGCAGGGCTCAGGACTCAGCCTCAGTGCAGCCAACCAGAGCAAGGATGTGTTCATCTGTTTTATAAACAGTGAGTGTCGTGGAAGATTTCACTTGAAGAAAGGGTTCTGAGGCTTTGTATAGTTTGTATGTTTCTGGGCTGGATGATCTGAGATGTATTTAACCCTAAATCCTCAGGAGTCTGTGTTAGTTAAATGGAAAGCATGTCCACCTTTGCTGTATCACTCGCCCTGAGAAGAGTTGCAGGTACCCCTCTCTCTCTCAGATGTGTAAGATCCTTTTTCTATGGATGATGGAAACTGCGGGCCCCATTATTTGTATTAGGATATATTAGATACCATTGAAATAAATATTTTTTGCCCTTGAAATGTATTTCTTGAGTTAGATCATTCTAATGTTTTTGCTTTAAATGTTCAACTTTAGTTAATTCATAGGTGGAAGGTCTCTTTAACTGCTCTAATTTTAAACTATATTTTAGATGTACTTAATTTAGTTCCATCTCACTTATCCACGTTAAATGACTGTATGTTTTTGTTGCTCCTTAACAGCAAATCGCTTTCAAAAACCTGGTACAAAGAAATCGGCAAAATGAACAGCAGAACCAGGGCCCTCCAGCTCTGAACTCCACCATCCAGCTGCCATTTATAATCATCAACACAAGCAGAAAAACAGTCATAGACTGCAGCATCTCCAGTGACAAGTAAGTGGAGAGCCAGTGGCAGCAGGCAGGACTAGCCTTCTGTTTAACATAATTCCTGTCATTTGTAATATTATCTGAGTCCTCCAAGGCTGACTCCCTTGGGCCTCAAGAAACAACTCTTTAGACAAGAGTGTTGTCAACTGCCAGTGCTCGCTTCCTTCTTCACCCTCCACATCCCCCTCTTGGGCCTGGCACTGTGCTGTTTGTGCTGAAGACATAATGGTGCCCAAGCTAGAACGTGCATGTACACACACATAGATGAGATAAGTGGGCAAATCACTGCAGTAACGTAGAGCATCAGTGAGCGTCTGGGACATGGTAGATTCACCAAGTGCACTATGCATTGTCACGTTTATGCTGGAGATAGTCGAGATCGGCATGTGGCACTAGAGCAATTTTTCTTGTTTTTTTTTTTGCTATATTGTAGTTGAGCCATGCTTCTGTTTATAATGAATGGACACAAAAGCACTAGATGAAAAATAAAAGTACTAGATGGCGTTCTCTGCTTGCTTGCTTTCTTATTATCTTACAACTTGAAGTTTGTACCTGTTAACCACCTTTTATTCATTTCACTCACCACTCCTCCCCACCCCCACCCCCCACTCTGGCAGCCATCAGTCTATTCTCTGCATCTGTGAGTTTGGTTTTTGAGATCCGTATATAAGGTCTGTCATCTGTGTTGTTGCAAATGGCAGGACTTCCTTCTTTAATGATCTGTTGTCCATTGTCTTTTTTTATGGTCTGTTGTCTCAAGTACACCACGGTTTTTTAATCCACTCATCTGATGATAGACACCGGTTCTTTCCATGCTTCGGCTGTTGCAAGTCATGCTGCAGTCACTGAGCTTGGGAGTGCAGACATCTTTTCGGGATGCTTATTTCATTTCCTTCAGATACATATGCCCAGAAGTGGGGTTGCTGGATTATATGATAGTTCTGTTTTTAAATTTTTGAGAAGGCTCCATACTGTTTTCCAGTGGGTGCCCCAGTTTACATTCCCACCAATATGTTTTTCATTTTAACTAAGATTGATGGTAATATCAATATATTACTATTACCACAGTAAGCGAGAAATAGCAGTTTTCAGAATACAGAGTTTATTTGTAACTTATTTTATCCTTCATGAAAACCGTAAGGCTCTTCAGGCTGTGAATCAGTATTGAGGTAGTTGAGGGCATAGGGTGCAGAGTGAGATAGGAGGAAATGTGGATTGTGGCTCCCCCAAGCAGCTATTCTAAAGCTTTGTCTGAAGAACAAATGGGGATGATACCAGGGCTCTGTCACTTCCTTAAATAAGGAAATGCCTCTAAAAGATCTGACTCCTAGAAAGTGCTTTATAAATATTAGCTGCTATTCCAAGGACCCAGCATGTAACTTATCGTCCAAGTTGGGATGCATCTGAGACCAAAAGAGGGCCCAGTAATCACATCAGTGCTGAGGCACAGACCAGGGCTGTCCTGGGGCAGAACTTCTGGGCTCCTTGGAGCCACTGCATGGCCATGGGGTTTACCCTCCCTGGTTTTTCTTTCTTGGCAGTGTTGCTTCCCTATCTTGACTGTGTACAGAGATCGGGGGTTACTTAAATAAGAAGGCACCAAAAAAAAGGGAAGAGAAACAACAAATGATAGATTTACTTTAAATCCTTGACAGAGACCTGTGTCTACAAGGACTTGTCACATACTCTCATAAATCCGAGACTTACAGAATGGTTAATGTATCTTTGGGAAAAATAAACTGTTAGGTTTCTAGTTACTCTCTCTAGTTAGCCTCTTGTTTGGTAGGACATTACTAAAACTCTCTACTTTGGTTAGTCTTTGAAGTTTTAAAGAGTAGCAGGAAAGTCTGGGGACCAGTGGCCTAGGAGGATTAAGGATCCTCTTCCTTCTCGGGTGGTTATTGACTCCTGTCCTTTCCTCGCCCTCCCCCAACTGGTGTAAAGGAGGCTCTGAGCTGCTTACAGGGCCTTGATATTCAAGGTAGGGTGCAAGTATGGCATTTTGCTTTAAATGACAAATTTTACTCTGATCTAAGATCACCCACCACTGTCCCAGCACATTCACCTGCCCTCTGTCCCCAAGGCTCCTGGCGACGTTGCTCCAAGCCTAGCCTGGGAGCCCGGAGGACCGTTTCTTCTGTAGTGGCCTCTTTATTGAAAGCCTTTTCCAGGCAGCTGGACATCCTGATTTGGCACTTTGCAAAAACATTTGGAAACGTGCTATGTGTTATATGTGACACTTTTTTCTTAGGGCATTTTTACTCCTGAGACCCTCAAGACAGGGTTTGGGGTTTGGTTAGTTTGTAAAAAGCCTTCCATTTTTTGCTCATCTAAGATGTGATGTAGCTAATACTTGACTCATGAAAATGAAGTAAGCATCCAAAATATTTTTTCCTCAACCCTAGTAGGCCAACTCATGGTAGGAAAGTTAGGTACTAAATTGGAAAGGCTTTCTTTGTGTATGTTTCTTTTTCTCCCAGTGACTTCTTTGCTTGATTTACTTACTTTTATTGACATATACTTAACAGACAGTATTGTATCAGTTTCAGGTGTACAGCATAGTGATTTGACATTTGCATCCATTACAAAATGATCACCATGATAAGTCTAGTAACCATCTCTCCCTGTACAAACTTATTACAATATTATTGGCCATGTTCTTTATGCTGTATGTATCCCCAGGGCTTACTTTATAATTGAGGGTTTGTACCTTTTAATCCCCTTCACCTGTTTCTCCTACTGCCTTCAGCCTCTCCCCTCTGGCAACTGCTCATTTGTTCTCTAGTCTATTTTTATTTGTTTTGGTTTTTTAGATTCCACATATAAATGAGATCATATGATATTTGTCTTTCGGTCTGGTTTATTTCATTTAGCATAATACCCTTTAGATCTATATATATTGTTGCAAATGGCAAGTTTTTTTTATAGCTGAGTAGTACTATCCCCCTGTGTGTGTGTATATACACACCAAATCTTTATTCATTCATCTATTGATGGACTCTCAAGTTGCTTCCATATCATGGCTATTGTAAATAATACTTCAATGAATGCTAAGTGTAACCTTTTCAAATTAGTGTTTTTGTTTTCTTTGGGTAAATACCTGGAATTGCTGGATAATATGGTAGTTCTATTTTAAATTTTTTCGAGGAAGCTTCCAAACTGTTTCCCATAGTGGCTGCACCGGTTTACATTCCCAGCCAAAGTGTAGGAGAGTTGCCTTTTTTTCACGTCCTTGCCAGTGTTTGTTGTCTTTTTGGTGATAGCTGTTCTGACAGGTGTGAGATGATACTTCACTGTGGTTTTGATTTGTATTTCCCACATGATTAGTGATGTGGAGCAGTTTTTTAAGTGTCTTGTGGCCATCTGTACATCTGCTTTGGAAAAAAGTCTACTTGGAAAGGCTTCCTTAATAGTTGATCTTTTATGACAAAGCTATTGACAACTTTGAAAAATACTGGGTTTAGACCAAAATTCCTGTCTCCACTGTGCCACAGCTTAATGAGGGCTGGAATGTAGGACTCCTGTTGTCCGTCACAGGAAAGTTGCTTTAATCAGGAAAACAGTTTATTTGAGATGTCGTTCTTCTGAGCCCGGCAGAATGGCTCACTGCCCTGAACGGTAACAATCTCTAGCACTATAGCTGAGCCTCGGTCCTCACGCTTTCATCGGATATAGAGTACAGCACTCTTCAGACCTCCCCGACACCGCAGAAACCCCTCACTAACTCTGTTTCCTGATACAGGTTTGAATATCTTTTTAATTTTGACAACACCTTTGAGATTCATGATGACATAGAAGTGCTGAAGCGAATGGGGATGTCCTTCGGCCTGGAGTCAGGCAAATGCTCCTTGGAGGATCTGAAACTTGCTAAATCACTGGTGCCCAAGGCTTTAGAAGGCTATATAACAGGTATGTTAACTAATGCAGTCAATGTGGTCCTGGATTAAATGTCAGACCCTAACTCGCTAAAACCTTTCTCATAGAAAAGTAGCACCCGCTATCTGCCCCGTCAGTTCAGTTCCCTTACTCTGAAATGTAACCTCTCGAATTTCTTATGTATCACTACTTTAGAGATGCAAACACAAAAAGATACAGTGGATTGGAAATAAATTATTATTTAGTTTTGTCTAATTCTCACCTTTATAGAAATGGAACCAAAGTGATATATTCTTTTGGTGATTGAACTTTTCACTCAACAACATGTTCTTTAGATTTATCCACAGGATTTCATGTAGCTGTAATGATGCATTTTTACTGCTGCGTGGAATTCCAGCATGTGGATGAAGCACAGTTTACTTGTTCATTTTACTGATGATAAACCTTTAGTTTTGTTTCCCATCTCTTGATATTCAAACCGTGCTACTCTGAACATTCCCACTACTGTTTCTCGGTGACCGTGGGCATGTATCCACGAGTGGGACTGCTGGGTCCGAGGCAGGTCCATTTTCATCGTTACTAGATGATGCCATGGCTTTCCAACTTGATTTTAACGCGGTACAGTCTCACCCACAGAGTGGAAGGGGTTTGTCTTCTCAGTCAGGTGGATGTGAACTGGTATCATTATTTTTTAAATTGAGATTTAATTCCCATACTATATGATATACCACTTTAAAGTATACAGTTCAGTGATTTTTAGCATATTCACAAGGTTTTGTAGTTATCACCATTATCTAATTATGATTTTATCCCCAGAAAGAAATTCCACATGCGCTAGCATCCCTCCCTCCCCACCACCCCTCATTCTTCGCAGCAACGGGCAACCACTACTCTATTTGTCTGTTCTGGATCGTTCATGTAAATAGAATCTTACACTAATGTAGCCTTGGTGACTGACTTGTTTAGCATGACGTTTTCAAAATTCATCAGTGAATCAGTACTTCATCCCGTTTTGTGGCTAATACCACATTTTCTTTATCCGTTCATTAGTTCACATGTTGGGACTGTTCTCACTTTGGGGCCATTATGCTGCTGTGAACATTGTGCATGCTTCTGTGTGAACATTAGTTTTTGCTGCTATTGGGTGTATACCGAGCAGTGGAATTGCTGGGTCATATGGTAACTATATTTAGCATTCTAAAAGCGCCAAACTATTTCCCAAAGCAGTTGTAGCATTTTACAATCCTGCCAGCAATGTATGAGGGTTCTGATCTCTCCATATCCTTCTCAACACTTGTTATTGTTCATTTTATTACCACCACACTAGTGAAAGTGAAATGGTATTTCACTGTGGTTTCGATTTGCATTTCCCCAATGACTAATGATGGTGAGCATCTTCTCATGTGCTAATTGACTATTTGTGAATCTTGCTTGAAGAAATGTCTATTCAGATCCTTTGACCATTTTAAAACTGGGTTATCTTTTCGTTATAAGAGTATACTTGAAAGCAGAAACACTTTGTCTTGCACGTCCTAAAATTCAAAATTTCAATAATTAAGAAATCTTTATGATTATAGTTCTTAAAAGTATGGTATATTGTGCACATATAATTTGGGTGTATAGACACAAGTGTTCTACCTTTTTTGACAGTTTCTTTCATTTATAAGTATTACTACCTACAATTTCATACTGTATCTTAAAGGCACTTTAATATTAGCTCTAAGGATTATTAAGCCAGATGTAAAGCAGTTGCTGCTGTTCTATGGTTTTAGCCACAACACAAGAGCCTGGATTGAGATTTGGTTTTTATTGCATTTAGTGCTTAAATCCACACCACACACTTCCTGTCTGATCCCCTCTTCTTGCCCCTCTGCCTCCCAGTCCCCTATTTGCAACCCCCGCCCCCTGACTCTCCCCTTGCTCCTTCCAGAGGAGGCCCTGCTGTTTTCTTAGCAGCTCGGGCATCCTAGCCATCCAGCAAGGTCTGCAAAAGGCTCTTACTCCGTAAGTCACCAGGACTTTATTTTAGCTCATTCTCAGTGAAAAGACTGCGGGCGATTAGGCGGGCTGTGTGGTTTTGATCTCTTGGTGACCTCGTTTCCAGACTAGGATAGACTTTCTGGTTGGTGCAAAAGCGTGTTCCTCCAGCGTGCAGAGGGACAGGATGGCTCTTGAGGGTTGTGAGAACTGTTGTGTGGGTCGGCCTTTCAGAGCCATTGTGAAAGGAAAATGTATCCTATTAAGAGCTGTGTTCTAACAGAAGGTTTCCATACATACTAATTAATAATACTCAGCACAGGATTCTGGCTTTAACTTCATGTACCAACTTGTTCTTATTGTATCCATTTAAAACCTGCTGCTCTTAGAAATTTTTTCCCCCCTCACAGCTGCTTTAGTTAGCCTGTGAAGAAAAGGTTCACAGGCCACATTACGATGACCTATGCTTGGTCTCATCTTACAACATAAGTCAAATTCATTTCAAGAAATTCATTTCTGGTATTTCTGCCCACCTGTGTTGTAAACTCACCTTTGAAATACACGATGCTCATTCATTAACATTTAGATTTTATTTGTCCCAGTCACTGCCTTCTCTGAGCTAACAGTCTAGATAAGGAGACAAGGGTTAAATAAGTTACAGGGCCTCCCTGGCGGCCCAGTGGTAAAGAATCCGCCTGCCAGTGCAGGAGACACGGGTTCCATCCCTGATCTGGAAAAATCCCACAAGCCGGGGAGCAACTAAGCCCCTGGGCCACAGCTACTGAGCCTGTGCTCCAGAGCCCGTGTGCCCTAGAGCCTGCGCTCTGCGGCAGGAGAAGCCACGACAGGGAGAAGCCTGTGCACAGCAATCACAGAGCAGCCCCCACTTGCCACAACTAGAAAAAAGCCTGTGCAGCAGCGAAGACCCGGCACAGCCATAAATAATAATAGAGTTACAGTAAGAATTAGTCAGGGCTGTGATGGGAGAAATATGGTAAATGCATAGGAAACAGGACTGCAAGGATACATCTCTACAGCATTTGATGCAGACTGAAACAGCAGTGCCCTCATGAAAAGTGTGACTGTGCAAAGCCTTTTAAAGTAAGGTTTAGTTCAAGTTTTAAAGCAAAGGATACCAGGAAAAAGAATAAATCTTGGTCAGCAATAGCACTGAGTTCCCAGGGGGCACTTGAAACCATGGCAGGGGGTGTAGGGGGTTGAGCAAGAATGTGTCTGTCCCTCTGACATAGGGTGTTCTGACTTAACTGTCCGCTTATCCACTCCTGCTCTGGTTGGTAACACCCCAGCCAGAGGCTTTTGTGGTGCACCCAGCGGGTGTCCAACAGTAGTACAACCCTCAGTATATTCAGGGGGAAGCCCTCTCGAGGGCTTCTGCAAGGAAAAAAGAATGAAGAGTCTGGGACTGGTCTAATTTGAATTCTTTCCAGCTGTAGTCTGTCTCCCTGAATCCTCCCCCTTGCTCCACTCTTACGTTCTAGAAATTTCCTTTTTGCAAGCTGAAGAAACCTGGGTTCTCCCCAGGGCAGGAGACTGTAGCTTAGAATGGGCTGCTTGCCTCCTTTGTCTGTGCTCTCTTCATGCCATAGCAAAAGCAGCCACGGGACTTACCAGGCTTCCATCTGTTTTTGTTTTTTCCTGTAGACATCTCCACAGGACCATCTTGGTTAAATCAGGGACTGCTTTTGAACTCTACCCAATCCGTTTCAAATTTAGACCTGACCACCGGTGCCACCTTGTCCCAATCAAGGTATGTACTTTCTCAGGGTTAGAAAGGTTAGCCTCCAAGCCTACTCCTCACTGGAGGGGAGCCCCACGTGCTGCTATCAGCTGGGTCTCCTGCAGATCCTGGCAGAGCTCGCCTGTGGCCCTCCCTTTCCTGGGCTCTCGTCCTTTATGTTTTCCAAAGCTTAAAGCCTGCACACCACATTAACGAGCCTGTGTGTTTCCGATTGTTTGCTAGTGTAAACCAAGGGTTGTGCCTGGATGCTGAAGTGGCCTTAGCAACGGGGCAGCTCCTTGCCCCAAACAGTCACCAGTCCAGCAGTGCGGCCTCTCACTGCTCTGAGTCCCGAGGCGAAACGCCCTGTTCATTCAACGATGAAGATGAGGAAGAGGACGAGGAGGACTCATCCTCCCCAGAATAAAGACAGGCGCAAACCCGCGTTTTGCTGTCTGATGCTCATGTGTGTTTTTAGTGTGAGCTCTTGTTTTTGAAACGATTGCTTCAGTCTTTGCCTTTGTTTGCACTGTGTGTTCAGTGAAAACTAGGGAAACACAATAAGCAAATTACCCGAAGGCTGAGATGGTTGAGATGAAGATGAAAGCTAACGTAGTGTGAATGAAAGCTCTGAACAGCAGAGCAGTAGATCACATGGCAAACAAAGCCTGTTCTCTGCGGTGGCGGAGGGGACCGTCCCTGAGGAACGGGCAGCGTGAATGCCACACACTTCCCTTCCTCGAGGCGGGGCCATTGTGGCCCCCGCGTCCACCCGCCCCCTCTTAGAAC
Source organism: Redunca redunca (assembly GCA_006410935.1). NCBI lineage: Eukaryota > Metazoa > Chordata > Mammalia > Artiodactyla > Bovidae > Redunca > Redunca redunca. The sequence continues at coordinate 60,827 of SJYQ01001358.1, forward strand.
TGAGATGGCTACACGAACAGCCCTGATGGTCTGGGTCCCTCGTCCCGTTCCCTGGCCTGGGCTGCCCTTTCCCGAGGCTGACCAACCACAAGAGGTTCCCGGTGGGAGGAGCTGTGCAGGGAGTGAGGGAGACCACGGGGCCCCAGGAGCACAGATGGAACCGCTGAACTAGTTGAAAGTCTAGTCGAGGTGCTTTACGCATCAGCTGCCTTAGATGGCTTCTAGAAAGGAGCGAGCGCTAATTCTGAAGTACTTAAGTGACATTTAGGATAATTTATAGTCCAACTGAAATTATCACTCTTAGCCAATGCATTGGTGCATAGAATTTTCTAGGGCTACTTCTGGAAGCCAAAATAGAATAGCATTTTCACGTGCATTAAATACTTTGCCAGCACTGCCTTTTGCCAGCATCCTAAATCTGGAGTGTTACAGAGCAGGGAATTGTCTCTGTGGTTTTAATCAGAGCTATGCGTTTCCTACAGCTTTTTCACTTAGCACAAAACAAAGAAACATGTCCCGATGACCGAACTGCTTGCTTACTGTTCCCTGCAAATAATTGTATGATTTCACCCAGTGTGCAATTTGTGAAAGTGAACTGCCATTACTTTTGTCTGAAAAGGAGTTCAAGAATATGAGCAAGCAGTGTTTTCCTGTACATGTCACCTTCTCTGCATTCTCATGAATCAAAATGACCATACTGGATTGATTCCTGGGTGAAGCGCATTTCAAACTAACCTGATAGTTTCACAGAAACACCAGAAAATGCTGAGCACCCCAGGCGACTGGGTGTGCCGTGGAGCAGGACGTAGACTGTCGTGACAGAGCCAAAGACGCCACTGGTGACCGCACATGCTGGGCTCAGTTGCCGCCCCTCTGAATACGGGTGTGGAGACAGCTGCCACCATGGCCAGACCCCAACTTAAGTGCACATTAAGGCCTTGGAAAGGAGCAAGTGATAATGGACAATTAACTCTAGTCCTTTGACTTGACTTGTTTGTATTTGCCCTTAAATTATGCATCTGGTTACTGTGCGCTCAGCCCACCGATTCTTTTCTAAATCCTGCCGGGGGAGTGTGCAGGCCAATGCCTGCAGTGACCAGAGGGGCAGGGCCTCACTGACCCAAACAGCTAGTACAGAAGGATGTACAGCGTCAAGTTCCTTTGAGACAAAACTCATTCTGTCAGGAATAAGCCATAGTGCAGAGTGTGGAGGCAGAGGTGGAGGCAGGCGCAGGAGGACTCTGGCCCATCCTGAGGCTGGGCATGGAGGAGGTGGGTGGCCAGGGGCCTCCAGGGGACCTTCCGACTGGGAAGGTCATCAGCCGCACAGTCAGGTAGAACCAGGTCTCCTCAGGCTGCCTCCACCTGTACCCACCCCAACCTTTCTCATCCCCATGCTTGAAAGGAGCCCTGGAGAGCCCCGGGGCCACAGCTAGCTTTTCAGACTTGGAAGTACTGTGCCACAGGCCCCAGGCCCGCCCGTCCGCGTTCAGGACAGGTGCACTGCTGACGAACACGCCTCAGCCTCACCAGAGTGCCTGGGGAACCTCCCTGCTCCGTTCCCTCTGCTACAGGTAAAACACGGGTTCAGGAGAACAAGCAGCCAGAGACTCTTAGCATTCATTCCCGTGCCCCGTCACTGGCCACGCGCGCTGACACTGGGTGGGGTTCAGTGGAACTGGCCTCCGTTCCTCAGTGATGGCCCTGGGCTCCTGGTGAGGATGCCCAGTGGGGTCACACTGGGGTCACAGGACACGGCACAGGTGGAAGGCTTGACCTGAGTGGAAACCCAGATGGAGATAGTTAGGGAAGTTCTGTCATTCTTCTGCTTCTTCCCCATAGATTTATCTGGTTCTAAAGTCCAGACAGAATTTCATGAGAAATCAAACAGAAAAGGATGCTAGGAAATTGTGGTTAGAACATCCAAGCTTGTCTATAGAGTAGTACCTGGGACTATTTGTACACATGTGCACACACACACGGACACTCCTCCCAGGGGGTGCAGTCACACTCTGCTCTGGGAGGAATTCAGGAGGCCTTGTTCCCGCAGGGCCCAGTGTAGCTGGCAACCTTTGCTGCGCACAGTGCCACCCAGTCAATGGAGATCTGTTCCATTTCACGCAGGGGCACCCAGCCTGCTGTATCTGGCCCTGCTGTGGGAGGGTTCACGGCACCCAGGCACCTGCCTGCTCCTCCTTCCCTCCCCACTGTGCACATCACCTGCTTCATCTCTTGTGATGATGGGATGATGGAAGCAGCTCCAGCAGGCACTGACTTAAACTGTGCCTTATGGTCAGGGAGGACCCCAGGAAGGGGCAGGAAGGGAGGTGCTAAGATAGTGATCCTTGCCTCCCAGCCATGCCCACCACCCTGCAAAAAACATTACAAATGTTGACCCACGTCTCAGAGAAGGGGTGGGGAGAAAACTACGCAGTGGCTGCCATCTCAGCAGGAGAAATAGGATAACTCTCCCTGCTGGTAGAATTGACAGTGGCCGCCATTCTCTGCCCCACTTAAAGAAGGATGCCTGGGTGAACCCCCAAACACAGGAGCCACTGCAGGTAACTCAGAGACGGTCCACAAGGGAGTGGCTCGCTTTAGCCATGCAGATATCACAAACTCGGCTGTTACAGAGACAGCAGAGTTTGGGTGTAACTTGGGCCCTGGGATGGTCAGAGAGCAGAGTCAGGATGGATGTCCATGGGGCAGGGTCAGCAAAGGAAGGAAACCGCCTCAGCAGTTTCTACCAGAACCACATACAGAGGGGAAGCCTGGTTAGCTTCATAGGCAAGTTGCTTCAAGCGCCAGCCCCCTCCCTGTGGGCACATCCGTGAGGTAGCCTTCAAGGCTGTGCTCTCATGGGGTCCCTGAGGGGTGAAAGCTGGACAGTGAGTGAAGATTGAATCCTTCAGTAAGTGTTTGAGTGAGAACAGAACAGAAGATGTTCAGATTGATTCATGCTGTGGAGACGACAGGATTGTGGCCGGGGGGACAGGCTACTGTGGCTGGCAGTATCCGGGGGAAGGGGGAGCTGAAAAGGTGACATTTGTTCTGCATCGGACACTGAAAGATGTCTCTTCCAGGCCACTCTACCCCACAATGTGCACTTGGAATCTCTGCTAAATNCCCACCCACTCAGGCATGTGAAACAAGCCCAAAGCTGACTGGCCCAACACCCCCCAGCCTGTGTGGCCTCCAGGGCCTGCACTGCATCCACAATCTCCCTCCTGGGCTACGTTGCCTCCTACACACTCAGCCCTTGCCACAGTCCTCACGGAGGGCCTCTGGGTTAGCATCAGCCCTCTGTCACACCAAGTGCTAAACAGCTAAGGAGCAGGAGTGGGACTTTGCTCATGAGGACCCAGGGTGAGGCTGTGGCGTCATCTCTGGGCCTTTCTCAGCTTGGAAGACCCAGGCTGAGACAACCAAAACTCAGAAAAAACCCATTCCTCCCTGGGCAGAGACCCTCATGCAAATTGGAGGTCACCTGGCCCTTCTGTTCCATGTTAGCTTGTTTCTCTTCATGTCTATCCCAATATAACAAGGAAATGTCACCAGATCATGTTTGAGTTTTGAAACCCATTGATTTGTTGCTTCAAACTTACCGTTTGGTCACTTGTCTTGAGTCATCTTGAACATGCTGGGCACTGTCTAATTAAACAAACGGCCTGGTGGTTCTGCTTGTTCACGACTGGGTCACAGTTCTGTTAAGCTATGAGTCTGTGGGAACCCAGATTCTCTTCTGCTAACAGATTTATCTGCGTGCATTGCAGCTCTATTCTTGCCAGCAGAGTCATGGTGGCTCCAACCGCTCAGTGTCCCCAAAAGGAGAACCACCAGCCGAGCCGGAGCTCAGTGGGGACCATGGTTCACGACTGTGGTTCCTCGAGGTGGCTGTCTGCCCATCCCCTCCCTGACTGTTAGCCAAAATAGAAAGGCCACGAGCCCCAGTCTCCAGCCAGCTCACCTTTTCATTTGGCAGTGTTGTACTCTGACCACATGCTGTTAGGTTGTATGTCCAGAAAATATAGCTCTGCTTCTCTTTGCATGAAGGAGTCATCATGGTGCCATAGGCTTTAAGCATTTAAACAAGAGAAATAAGGGGAAAATGCAAACACCACATCTGACCTGCCTAATGTAGACTTTATTAGATTGAAGTACCTAACCTAATATGTATTATTTTGTAGCATCTCAGACTTTGTAAATAAATACCATTATTTTTATATGGAAATTTTATAGAAGAGCTATTTCTGTATACTTAATTATTCCTGGGTTTTCTGAAATTGCTTCCAATAGGTAATGGGCAAGTCCTAATCTGTGCTTCTGTAAGGATGGTTCAAGGACCACCCACACATGGGGGTGAATTGATGGGAGGGGTTTTTAAATTTTGCCTTCCTAAGGCCCACCCCAGATGCTCACTCAAAAGCTCTGGGGGGAGGGGAGGGGCAGAGCCTGGGAAGCTGTAATTTTAATAAACTCTGAGTGGTTTTGGTGTCCATTAAAGTGTATCTTTGTCCATCCTGAAAGATTCAAAGAAGGAAAGAATAAGCTTTTGAAATGAGTTTAAGTTGTGCTTGAGGAAAAAAAATGTATCAGACTGTTCTATGATTTGAATGAGATGTACTATAGAGAAAATAAATAATTTAAAAGAACGGCAGTCTCATTCTTTTGGGGAGGGGGTGGTTAGTGGGTCTTGTGGTGCATGCCCAGCCCTCGCTGAGTCCCTCCCCCAGATTTGCCTCCATACGGGAGTTGCCTCACCCAGGGTTATACCACATGCAGCCAGTGACGGAGTACCGAAGTCCAGCCTCCTCGGCCCAGTTAGGGTATCCGAAGGGCCACCCGCACTTCAGAATGCCTCATGGAATTGGTTGGTTCCTCTGGCAACTGTGTCATGGCTCAGCTCCCCTCTGCCCCACCCTGCCCACCTCACTACTCACAGGTCGTGTCCCCAGAGCATTCCAATACACGGCCACCACCTGTCCCACCTAGGATGGACATGTCAGACCTAGGATTTCTATGTTGCAGACCTACGACGTTACATCTCTATATGTGTGCATGTTCAAGTCGCTTCATTCCTCTCCAGCTCTGCGACCCCATGGACTGTAGCCCATTGGGCTCCTTCGTCCATGGGATTCTCCAGGCAAGAATACTGGATCCTTCCTCCAGGGGAATCTTCCCGACCCAGGAACTGAACTTGCGTCTCTCACGTCTCATCCATTGACAGGCAGGTTCTTTACCACTAGCGCCACCAGGGAAGCCCTTCCATCTTTATAAGGTCACTTTAAAAGATAACTGGGACTAGATAAAAGATAAAAGATAGTGGTTAAGACTCTACACTTCCAATGCAGGGGGCACTGATTCCATTCCTGGTGGGGGACTAAGATTACATGTACCACGTGGCCAAAAAAAAGATAACTGCATAAATAATGTCTTTACAGTCCCAGAAATGACTGACCTGAATATAGTTTTTTAGCAAAGATGCTTCCTGATCTTCCCTTTAACCAAACCACAGCATCAGACAAGATCTACAGTGATGAGTACAGAGTGCTGCCAGGCCCCAGGAATCACCATGGCTCCCAGCACCTCCTGCACAAGCAAACTCTGCCTGCCTTGGGAGAGGAAGGGGCCCTTGATAACGCTGTGTGAGTATGTACAGTCTGAGGTGGGTGTGTGGTGGGCATGTGGACAGAATGAAGGGTTTGGAGTAATTTGGGGATCACAGGTTGGGGCCAGTTTCAGGGCCACTAGGAAATGGTTCAGGAAGCACTCACTTGATATCCAGCGTGAATTCCCTGGCTGTCCAATGGTTAGGACTCTGCGCTTCTGCTGCAGTGGGCATGCTTTCAATCCCTGGTCAAAGAACTAAGATCCCACAAGCCACACAGCATGACCAAAAAAAATGTTCATGTCCAGGAGGAAAGGCATCTTCCCTGCAGACTCTCCTTGAGTTCAGCGGATCAAGTCAGTGATAGTGTGGACTGTCCATCGTTGGAAGCAGGGAACCAGTGCCCACCCCTCATCCCAGGGACTTCCTGGACTGGTGAGCCCAACCTGGCAGCAGGTCCTCTCCGCTCAGTTCCTAGGGCCATCTGGCAGGCATGCCCAAGGACCCGCGTGAGTTGCACCGGGTCACTGATTGGATCATGCGCAAGTGCTCTTGCTCCTGTGGTCACGTTGGGGATGTTGTAGAGGACTGTTGGGAGTGCCGCTGGTGGCCATCTACACGGCCAATGGCCCCGGTGCTGATCAGGGACGGTGTCCGCAGAGCCCAAGGCGTTGTTGACAGCTCCTTGATCTTGGGCTCCGCAGAGGTTTCAGTAACAAGGCATCAGAAGACAGCCTCAGCCAAGGGTCTTCTCCGGCAGCAGAACTCATCTGACAGTCAATCTGCCTTTTTTGGGTCCCATTCCCAGAAGCTGTTCCCCCC
>SJYQ01001358.1:67275-79981 GCA_006410935.1 Redunca redunca
CCCCCGCCCCAATTCCATCTGAGGATGAACTGCGCCTGCAGTTTCACACTCCTTGCATTTCTGTATGTGATTTCTTTGAGCACTGGCTCCTCTTCAGTTCAGTCGCTCAGTCGTGTCTGACCCTGCGGCACTATGGACTGCAGCATGGCAGACGGCCCTGTCCATCACCAACTCCTGGAGCTCCTCTTTCCACTGCCCGAAGACGCTCCATCTCCCCCACTTTCTCGCCTGGGAAGAGGGCTCAGTGTGTTCTTACTGTGGACAATTGCCAAATGGCTGGGAGCTCCTTGCCAGCCCTGCCTTCTTCCTGAGGGCCCTTTCCAGTTTCTTGCCGAAACCTGCTTTCAGGAAATCTCAGTGTAAAGTGCCCTGTGGTGAAGGCAGGCCTGTATCAGGGTGGGTGAAGCCAAGCCAATTGAATGCAAAGAACAACTTGTCAAAACCACTCACTTTCATGCAAATTACTTTCGCCACCGGGCTGTCACCAACCACTTTCTTCTCATTTGCATGTCTCCTGCCTCGCTCAAGGACCTAGAGTACTGTGATGTCTACTGTACTGTGGACAGGTGATTTGTTTTCTTGCCCTAGCACTTGGCCATTGCCCCCAAAAGCCAGAATTCAATGTGAAGTCCTGAGAAGTGTGCCAACTCTTTGAGACCCCATGGACTAGCCCACCATTCTCCTCTGTCCAAGGGATTTTCTAGGCAAGAATACTGGAGTGGGTTGCCAAATCCTTCTCCAGATCTTTCTGACCTGGGGGCCAAACCCAAATCTCCTGCATGGCAGGCGGATTCTTTACCATCTGAACTACCAGGTAAGCCCCAGTCGTGAGAACAGGATGTACTAAAGCCTGAAAATGATGCTCCTGAAAGGTATGATCTCCACAGGAATCCTTTTCAGACTCTGCTAATAAATAAACAGATTTGTGTTTGAACCTCCAGTGAACAAAGACTTGTACTGGATCTTTAATTTGAATACAAGATTTTTTACTTTAAAAAGACCTGTACCTCTTTCCCTGCCACCACGGAGTAGGGAGGTTCGGGTGCATTCAAGATTCAGCTTCACCCATAACCCACTGCCATGGCCAAGGACGGCATTGCTGCTGGAGGTGTAATGGATATTAATACTGCTCTGCAAGAGGTGCTGAAGACTGCCCTCATCCATGATGGCCTAGCACACGGAATTCACAAAGCTGCCAAAGCCTTAGATAAGCATCAGGCCCATCTCTGTGTGCTTGCATCCAACTGTGGTGAGCCTGTGTATATCAAGTTGGTGGAAGCCCTTGGTGCTGAGGACCAAATCAACCTGATTAAGGTCGATGGCAACAAGAAACTAGGGGAATGGGTCAGTTCAGTTCAGTCGCTCAGTCGTGTCCGACTCTTTGCAACCCCATGAATCGCAGCACGCCAGGCCACCCTGTCCATCACCAACTCCCGGAGTTCACTCAGACTCGCGTCCATCAACTCAGTGATGCCATCCAGCCGTCTCATCCTCTGTCATCCCTTTCTCCTCCTGCCCCCAATCCTGCCCAGCATCAGAGTCTTTTCCAATGAGTCAACTCTTCGCAAGAGGTGGCCAAAGTACTGGAGCTTCAGCTTCAGCATCATTCCTTCCAAAGAAATCCCAGGGTTGATCAGAATGGACTGGTTGAATCTCCTTGCAGTCCAAGGGACTCTCAAGAGTCTTCTCCAACACCACAGTTCAAACGCATCAGTTCTTCGGCGCTCAGCCTTCTTCACAGTCCAACTCTCACATCCGTACATGACTACTGGAAAAATCACAGCCTTGACTAGACGAACCTTAGTTGGCAAAGTAATGTCTGTGCTTTTGAATATACTATCTAGGTTGCTCATAACTTTTCTTCCAAGGAGTAAGCATCTTTTAATTTCATGGCTGCAATCACCATCTGCAGTAATTTTGGAGCCCAAAAAATAAAGTCTGACACTGTTTCCACTGTTTCCGCATCTATTTCCCTTGAAGTGATGGGACCAGATGCCATGATCTTCGTTTTCTGAATGTTGAACTTTAAGCCAACTTTTTCACTCTCCTCTTTCACTTTCATCAAGAGGCTTTTTAGTTCCTCTTCACCTTCTGCCATAAGGGTGGTGTCATCTGCATATCTGAGGTTATTGATATCTCTCCCGGCAATCTTGATTCCAGCTTGTGTTTCTTCCAATCCAGCGTTTCTCATTAAGTACTCTGCATATAAGTTAAATAAGCAGGGTGACGATATACAGNTTTCTAAAAGCAGCTTGAACATCTGGAAGTTCACAGTTCACGTATTGCTGAAGCCTGGCTTGGAGAATTTTGAGCATTACTTTACTAGCGTGTGAGATGAGTGCAATTGTGTGGTAGTTTGAGCATTCTTTGGCATTGCCTTTCTTTGGGGAATGGGTAGGCCTCTGTAAAACTGAGAGGGAAAACCCTGTAAAGTGGCTGGTTGCAGTTGTGTGGCGGTTAAGGACTATGGCAAAGAGTCTCAGGTCAAGGATGTCATCGAGGAGTACTTCAAATGCAAGAAATGAAGAAATGAAAACCTGAGTTCTTGGTTTAAAAAAAATACTTGTAGAAATTATTTTTAAGAACTAAAACCAGGGATTTCCCTGGTGATCCAGTGATTGAGACTGTGCTTCCACTGCAGGAGGCTGAGGGTTCAATCCCTGCTCAGGGAACTAAGATCCCAAATGCCATGCAGTGAGACCAAAAAAGAAAAAGAAACCAAAATGTGAATCCAGTGGACATTCTTGAAAGTCAGATTAAAGGCATGAAAGAAAAGATGTGTTTTCTCTGGGGGTCTTAGTGTCCCCACCCATCTTCCCACTACCTCAGTGAGGCGGGCTAGGGCAGGGTGTGGACGGCCTGCCTCTCCCACTACGGGGCTGACTCAGACCTGGCAGCACACAGAGAAGGCAGGCAGCTTCAAGAACGGCAGGCTCGGGCCTCCTCACCTGGACTCTTGGATGGAGACCTGTGGAGGAGGAGTCAGCCCTTTAAGACAATGCTTGTTATAAGACACCACCTTCTCCCAAAAGGGCATTTCTAAAGCCTCTTGGTTAAGGATCGGTAGGTATGAGGGCAGCCATACCTCCCTGTAGGGCCTGTGCCAAGAACTTGCCTGTACATTGACTGTGCAGGTTAAGGACAGGTCTGGCCAAAGAAATCCAGTGGCTACGAGAGAGCATTTGCCCCCATGCCCTCCCCACCCTGAGTCCCATTTGAAAGGTTTCTCAGAGCCTGAGGGCCAAAGCACTGGCAAGTTGCAGGGTTGGCTGAGGTGAGGGCAGGGAGGCTGGTGCCTGCTGGGGCAGGCTGGGACTACTCCCAGTCATTATGATAAAGGACAGACACAGAGCAGATGGGAGAAAACACTTGGGGGAGCAGTACCATGGGCAGAACAAGCACAGAAATGAAAGACTGCAACACCCACAGAGCAGTAGCCACATGGGGCCATGGAGGTGCTGGAGGGCCTGGCCCGTGGTCAGCTGGAGAGCAGGAGTATGATGTCCTGCGTGGCGGTGGTATGCTGTGTTTAGCTTTTTGTTTGTAAGACTCAACAAATATCAACTGCTGCACTGGGAGTCTCTGATGGAGTTAAAGTCCTGCTGGGGAACTTCCCCTCGTGGTCCAGTTAAGAATATGCCTGCTAACAGAGGGCAGGTGTTCAATCCCTGATCTGGGAAGATCCCACATGCCACAGGGCAACTAAGCCCGTGCGCCACAACTACTGCGCCCATGTACCACAACTACTGAAGCCCGAGTCCTACAGCCCATGCTCCAAAACTAAAGAAGCTGCTGCAGGGAGAGGCCTGAACACTGCAACTATAGAAAGCCTGCAGGAAGCAACGAAGACCCAGTGCAAACAAACAGCAGATGGAAAAAAAGAAAAGGTTCTGCTGGGTATATAGTAACAGACTGATGAGACAAGCCAGGAACACAATTTCATTTGATGACCTTGGATGAGTAGCCACTTGAGAAATTTTAGTTATTCTTTACACTTGTGTGTATCCAAATCCCATAATTCCTATGCATATTCTTATAACCAAATTCTAATATTTCTGTAGGATTTTGTCATGTTGAATACACAGTGTTAGAAGACACTCTGCAGTTGACAGTTAACTCTGTCAGCAAATTTTTTAGTGAAGTGAGACACACAGTCAGAAGGGAGGGCAGAGAAGACACTTTGCACACCTTGACCTGTCTTCCTCCTGTGTGTGTGTGTGTGTCTGAGGGACCTTGGTGGCGGGAATGCTTGTTCACTCACATGGAACGGTAGGGAGGTAAGTCTCTGAAGCTCACGGGCTTGGCATCACCAGCTGGCACCTGTTCCACTCGGGAATGCTTGAGCTTCGCTGTCAATGTGAACATCTTTGTTTCTCGGAAATTAAAAATCCTCTGAAAGTAATTTACAATCAGGAGTTTGTTTCTTATACATGGACTTTCCTCTTTGTAAATTCAGGGCCTGGTACAGCAGTTGGTGTGTAATGCTAGGTTAAGTCTTTATTGAACAAATGAACGCACAGGTGAGCTACACTCTCTTTACACTGACCCTCTGCTTAGTCTTGAGTAGTCAACTAGACCATCACCTGCAGCATGAATGACCTGGCCAAAGTCTGGGTAAAACTGAAAGATTGGTCTCTTACCACCCAATGTTCTACCAGATTGGGTTGAGAGAGGACAAGATGGAGAAGAGAGTGAGACGTTTGCCTGGCTTCAGAGGTAACTGGGTGGTAGGAGAAAATAAACTGATCCAAGGAGGGAAAGGCTGCCTCTTAGGAAGATTGGGATGGTGGGCCTCATTGTCTTCCCTCCTTGGGTCCAAGAGAGCAAACCCTTCTAGCAACTTGCCCACCGACCAACTGTGCTTTTCCAACCAGCCTAGGCCCCTGCATGCTGTCCCCCTTTCTCTCACCACGGGGAAAGTTAGTATTTATTTTCTAAGACCCCGTGGGACACCATGGAAGGGTAAGGGCTATACCTCTTTGGTTAAGTCTCAAGTCAACATGGTTCGTGTTTCAAATACAGAAATAGCTGCTTCATTCCCCACCTGACCCCTAGTCCAGTACCAATTAGTTCGTTCCTTCTGCTGCTGCCATTAACACACTGTTCTAACTGGCAGCCACTGGACTTTTCATTACTTAAGTGTGGGCAGCTGTTCACAAGAGAACACTTGCCCAGAGAAGTCAGCCAGCATGGGAGGGCATGAGCTTATTATGTTACATAGTCAGAAACAGATGATGAGAACAATTCCAGCTGCTTTCCATGTAAATTTATCAGTAACACATCCCAGGAGAAGCCTGGGGGAGAGAGAAGATGAGAAACTCTGCCAAGGTAATAAAGAGACCACCTCATTTGCAAAGACAGCATTTCAGCCAGAGAGCTTGCTCCACCCCATCTTTGTATCCAGGGAGGGAAAAGCTTTAAATGCTGGAGTCGTCAACACGAGGCTCCTCCCAAGCCCCACGGTTAAGTTTTCAGTTCAGTTGCTCAGTCGTGTCTGACTCTTCGCAACCCCATGGACTGCAGCAAGCCAGGCTTCCCTGTCTATCACCAACTCCCAGAGCTTACTCAAACTCATGTCCATCGAGTCAGTGATGCCATCCAACCATCTCATCCTCTGTCGTCCCCTTCTCCTCACGTCTTCAACCTTTCCCAGCACCAGGGTCTTTTCCAATGAGTCAGTTCCACATCAGGTGGCCAAAGTATTGGAGTTTCAGCTTCAGCATCAGTCCTTCCAATGGATATTCAGGACTGATTTCCTTTAAGACGGACTGGTTGGATCCCGTGCAGTCCAAGGAACTCTCAAGAGTCTTCTCCAACACCACAGTTCGAAACCACCCATTCTTCCATGCTCAGCTTGCTTTGTAGTCCAACTCGCACATCCATACATGACTACTGGAAAAACCATAGCTTTGACTAGATGGACCTTTGTTGGCAGAATAATGTCTGTGCTTTTTAATATGCTGTCTAGGTTGGTCATAGCTTCTCTTCCAAGGAGCAAGTGTCTTTTAATTTCATGGCTGCAATCACCATCTNTGGTGTTTCAGTGATCCAGCAGATGTTGGCAATTTGATCTCTGGTTCCTCTGCCTTTTTTAAAACCAGCTTGAACATCTGGAAGTTCACGGTTCACGTACTGTTGAAGCCTGGCTTGGAGGAATTTGAGCATGATTTTGCTAGCATGTGAGATGAGTGTAATTGTGCAGTAGTTTGAGCATTCTTTGGCATTGCCTTTCTTTGGGATTGGAATGAAAACTGACCTTTTCCAGTCCTGTGGCCACTGCTGTGTTTTCCAACTTTGCTGGCATATCGAGTGCAGCACTTTCACAGCATCATCTTTTCAGATTTGAAATAGCTCAACTGGAATTCCATCACCTCCACTGGAATTCCATCACCTCCACTAGCTTTGTTTGTAGTGATGCTTCCTAAGGCCCACTTGACTTCGCATTCCAGGATGTCTGGCTCTAGATGAGTGACCACACCATAGTGGTTACCTGGATCATGAAGATCTTTTTTCTATAGTTCTCTGTATTCTTGCCACCTCTTAATATCTTCTGCTTCCATTAGTCCATACCGTTTCTGTCCTTTATTGTGCCCATCTTTGCATGAAATGTTCCCTTGGTATCTCTAATTTTCTTGAAGAGATCTCTAGTCTTTCCCATTCTATTGTTTTCCCGTATTTCTTTGCATTGATCACTGAGGAAGGCTTTCTTATCTCTCCTTGCTATTCTTTGAAACTCTGCATTCAAATGGGTATACTTTTCCCTTTCTCCTTTGCTTTTCACGTCTTTTCTTTCCTCAGCTATTTGTAAGGCCTGAGGCAGACAACATTTTGCCTTTTTGCATTTCTTTTTCTTGGGGATGTTCTTGATCACTGCCTCCTGTACAATGTCACCATGAACCTCCATCCATAGTTCTTCAGGGACTCTGTCAGATCTAATCCCTTAAATCTATTTGTCGCTTCCACTGTATAATCATAAGGGAATTTTAAAGAGTCCCTTAAGATGCCTAGTTTAAAAGGTGAATCCAGCCCAGGGAAGTCCATTTAAAAAAAGTCTCCTGGGCCAGGCACACTATTCTCTGCACCCATAGATGTGTTCACAGGCCAAGGATGTACCTCTTGTTGGGGCTAAACTCTTTTAGTCATTGGTACACTGAATTAGTGACTAGTCTTTGATGGGGAAGATGCTTCCCCTCTCTCTATCCCAGGGAAACACGATCAGCCCTGAGCAAGTCTCCCTCACTGAAAAGTGGGCTCCAGATGTCTGCAGTGGTCAGAGTGCAGCAACATGCCTCAGCCAAGGAGACTCTTGGGGGAAGAGAGAAATCCTCTGTTCCTAAATAACAAATCTTTCCTAATCGTAGCAGCTCTCTTCCTCAGTGCTGCCTACAGAGGCAGTCGCTTCCTATGTGACTCATGGCCACCCTCAGACCCCATGTTAAGACCTAGATCATCAAAAAGAGACCAAGAAGCTGATCCAGCACATCAGACCTTAAGTTAAAATGAAGCAGAGGGACTTCCCTGGTGGTCCAGTGGTTAAGAATCCGCCTTGCAGTACAGGGGACACAGGTTCAATCCCTGGTCGGGGAAATAAGATCCTATGTGTTGCAGAGCAACTAAGCTTGTGTGCCACAACTAAGACCCAAGGCAGCCAAATAAATTAAAAAAAAATTTTTTTAAACTGAAACAGAACTGGCATAGATAACAGGGTGCATGAGAGAGTCAAGGGCCAGATCTTGATACCCAACATCAAAGAGCCCGAGGTGCTACTGATGGGCAACAAACCTCACGGTGCTCAAGACTGCTCAAGAACCGCCAAGCTATCATGGAGACCACAGCCCAGCTGGCCACCAATCCCCACGCCAGGCTCTGCACCAAAGAAAACCAACAGACAGCTTCTGTGCACACTGTGTGCCTGTTACTAAATCCATGAAATTTGGCCAAAAAAAAAGAAAAGAAACCAGTATTAAGTAGCTAAGGCATTGGGCACTAATGGCCAGGTAGTCTTCTAAGACTCTGTTCTAGTTTACAAACTAAGCTAAGAAACCGAGAAGTTACTGTCCAAGGTCACACAGCTCGAGCAAGGGGCAGAGCCAGGATTGAAGGTGAGCTGCCAAGGTCCAGGTTGTACTCCTAAGGATCAGTGAGAGCCACTCCAGGACCTTCAAGGCATTCTGGTAAATCTAAGCTTACGTTTCACACCAAGAAATCCAGGTCAAATGGGCTGTCTGTTACTTCTTGGCTGAGTTGGTTGGGGGTGAGTGCCGGGAGCCGCCATGGGAGACCCCACCCATGACAAGGTCATGTGGAAGAGAACTGTTAAGCAAGGCTTCAGAACTCAAGGGGCTCCCTAGGCTTTCTTGAGCATCTACCCCCAAACCAGAATCTGACCCTGACCACCTTTCTCTGGAGAAAATCAACTTAGGGCTACANGGTCTGTGCAGCAAGTTGGAACAGTGGCAAAGGAAAGAAAGACTAATTCCTACAACAAAGCCCCTCTCTCCTGCCCCAGCCTCTCCGAGGGCAGCATCTTTTGGAAGTGGGGTCCCCAGTAGGCGGTGTCTGAAGGTGGCGTGGCTGTGCCCCAAAGTCTCCTGTTTGCCTCCCCGCCCATCTCTTGACCCTGCGGGTTCTTTTCTCAGGCGAGTTCTCCCCAGATGGTGGCCAGATGGTCCCTAGCAGCTGCTGGACTCCTCAGTGACCCCAGCCCTCCAGCCCAGGTCAATGCTTCTCCTGACCTGTGTCTTGGAGTTCACACTCCTTGGACTAGCCTGGGACCAGGCTACCCCAACACCAACTTGTGGGGCTGCAAAGACCATGCAGATGAGCTCGGCTCAAGCAACTCCTCACCCCTGCAAACTGGCCGGTATGGCAGCCTCGCCTGGACCACATGGTCTGAGGTGGGCAACACCAGGAGCTGTGATGTGGCCAGGCAGAGGGTTCAGTGCAGGCAGAGACCATGGACAGCCCCTCTTACCTGGAGCAGCCTTGCTGAAGGAGAATTTCTTATAAGCAGAAACATTTGCATTCTGGAGCAACACTGTTTTAGGTGCTTTAGGAGGACTGGGTGCTTAACAAAAACAGGCAGGCTTTTCAGTATGGGAGGGCAGGTCTGAGCAAAGACCTGGTTCTCCAGTGGAACGCCACTAAAACCAAGTCCCTGGTTGGACTTTTCTCATCCTCACAGGCAGCCTCCCCTGTGCCCTCCCAGCGACTCCCAGGCACTTCAGGGGAAACCAGGGTGGGAATGTGCCTCGCCCCAGGGCAGGAATGTTAAATTCTGAGCAACATCCCTCAGGAACTGGGACAAAATGAGTATGGCCAAAAGTCAGCACGACAGGCGCAGGGGCCTCAGGGGCTTCGGAGGGTGGGATATCACAGGCAGCCCCAGGTAGGAGGGCAAGAGACCAGAGGCCCGCAGAGGGTAGGTTCCTGGCCTGGGGAAGGGTGGCGGGTGCGGGTAGCGGGGTGCCAACAATCACTGATGAGAAGAGATACATATTTCACAGACTTGATGCTTCGGTGTCACGAAACAGCACAAATGACCAGGTCTAAACAGGACAGACAGGCACTGACCAGCAAAGAGCCACTGCCCGCCAGACAGGCCTGAGAACAGAGAGGGCAAGTGCGAAGCCGCATGACCCTGAGGCAGGACTGCCGTGGACAGAGGCACGTTCCTGGCAGGCTGGGGACAGTCGGGCCAGCGAGACTGAGTGCGGCCTCGGGAGCTGCTACTCCTGTAGTCCTGTAACTACAGGACTCACAGAAATGGCGGCACAGGGAGTAAAGCGGAAAGCGCGCCAGGCCAGCATCGAAAGACAGCTGGGACTTGCTTGCTGGTTCAGTGGCTAAAATGCCAAGCTCCCAGTATAGGGTGCTCACGTCCCAGCCCTGGGCAGGGACTAGTCCCACATGCCAGAACTAAAGAGCTCACGCGGCTCAGTGAAGACAAACAAATATATGTTTAAAATCAAAAGACTCACCTGCTACTATGTATAAAATAGGTAAACAGTAAGAAGCTACTGTTTAGCACTCAATGTTTTGTAATAATCTATAAGGGAAGAGAGTCTAGAAAGACCCAACTGGGTATGTCTGCAACAGCCCAGAGGACAGGCTGTGCTCCTCTGCCCAGGCCACCCCTAATTAAAAGGCTCAGTGTGGAAAAGACACCCATCCAGACTGCAGAGATAAATGCACTGCTGTTGGCATCTGCAGTATCAACACAGTTGACTGTTGGGGTTTTTTCAGTAAGGCTGTCACAAAGGTCTGGGGCACCCCAAATCTGGCTGATCCTTGGGGTCTGTTGGGAAGTCACTTTACTTGGGGTGCCTCATTAACTTTCTGGGATAGATTCTGGGACACTCTTTAAGAACAGCTGCTTCTCTGAGGAACTCCAATGACTAAGGGCCAGAGAGGAGGCTTTCAGGAGCCCTTGCACTACATTTAAATGCTAACATGTGTTTCTTATACTTGCAACATACTTACAAATATCACACTATTCATACAGATTTTGGAATCCTGCACATGCTATACCTGCTAAACTTCTTGTCCACTGGAGTTAAGGATCTGACAGAGCCTTCTACAATCCTTTGTCTCAAAGCATTTCTAAAAGGCGAGTATTCGGAAGACTGGGTCTGCAGGTGTGGTTACGGCCATCCTTCTGGGTAGATCCTAACTTCAAGCCATTTCAAGTCAGTTCCAACGTGTCTCCTCAGAAGAGGCTCCCCAGATCTGATGACTGCTGGCTGGCAGCAGAAGGCAAGCACAGCAGGGGGAGCAGCCCACCCTGGCCAGAGGCCACTGCCTCCTCAAGAGCAGCAATTACAGCCACCCACACAGAGCCTACCAGAAGCAGTTTCAGCCTTGCTGTAGTCATGAGGCTGGGAGCTCCACGAGGACGGGGATCTTGTTTTGATCCCCAGTGTGTCCCAAGATCCTAGCATACTGCCTGATACACATATAAAACAGTTTTAAAATTTTCTAAACTTTGTAAGCTGCTCCTTGCAGCATATGGAATCAAATCTCTACCTCAGAAGTGCAGAGTCTTGACCACTGAGTGCCAGGGAAGTCCAGATTTCTTTTTTTAATGAATGGCTATTCCTTCTAAGTGATAGCAACTCTGCAGAGTGTGTTGATGAGGTGGGTTCCCTTCATCTCCAAGCCAGTGGCCTCCAGAAGCTGACCTTCTATTCAGCTGGGAGAAAGGCTGTGCTGGCAAGGACATGGCTGAAGCTCAGACTGGCACTATCAGTCTGAAAACCTCAGGAAGGTAGCACCAATAGCTGCCAGCTCTTGTCCTCCTCTAAGGCCTCAGAAAAAAGCAAAGGACATGGAAACATCCCACCCGTACCAAGGTCCTACCTGCCATGCCGGCCACAGACCACAGCCATGAAGCTCAAGACGTAAAAGCCAGGGGCTCATAGCACAAGGCTCCTCTCCACTTCAATCTCCGTGAATACTGTTCCACAGCACTATGACATGGACAGGCCTTTCTCCACTCAGTGTCCACTCCCTCCCTCCTTTGCCCTGGCTCTGAATTCCAGGCCGTGCACTGACCAGGATGCACGAGACCTTGTGGGCAAAGGTGCTCCTTATAGCAGCAGGTGGGAGCATGTTGGGAATGCAGACTGTCAGGCCCCACCCCAGACACGGCTGCATCAGAATAGTTTATTTTTCAGGTTGTACCAGGTCTCTGTTGCTAGCCGGTCTCTCTCTGGTTGTGGCGAGTGGGGGTTTCCCATTGTGGTGGCTTCTCTTGTTACAGAGAAGGGGCTCTAGGGCGTGCAGGCTCAGTAGCTGTGGTGCATGGGCTTAGCTGACCCACTGGCATGTGGGATCTTCCTGGACCACGGATCGAACCCTCGTCCCCTGCTTTGGCAGGCGGATTCTTATCCAGTGGACCACCAGGGAAGTCCAGAATATGCATTTTAAACAGCATTCCTTGATGAATCACACGCACCCTAGGCTTGAGAAGTACTGGGTTAGAGCATACAAGCTTCACTGAGAAAATGACCATCTTATCTTTCCATTAGCTATGACAAATGACCACAAATTTAGCGGCTTCAGATAATACTCACTCATTTATTGTCTCCATTTCTGTGGTCGCCAGTCTTGGGGGCTCACAGGGCTGCAGGCACAATGTGCGCTGGGCTGAACTCTCTTCTGGAGGACTGAGAAAACTTGGGTTCCAGAATTCAGTTCCTTCTCCCGTTTCCACACAGCCATCTTCATCAGGAGAGCAACAATATCTTCTCATACTCGGGACCTGACTTCTGCCTCAGTTCAGTTCAGTTCAGTCACTCAGTCATGTCTGACTCTTTGCAACCCCATCGACTGCAGCACGCCAGGACTCCCTATCTATCACCAACTCCCAGAATCTACTCCAACTCACGTCCATTGAGTCGGTGATGCCATCCAACCATCTCATCCTCTGCCTCAGGCTCCCCTGATTACCTTGAGCCCTCTGGATAATCCAGAATAATCTCATTTTAAAGTCAGCTGATAAATAAATGGAAGCCAGAAAACATGGCATCCAGCCCTATCACTCCATGGGAAATAGATGGAGAAACAGTGCAAACAGTGTCAGACTTTATTTTTGGGGGCTCCAAAATCACTGCAGACGGTGATTGCAGCCATGAAATTAAAAGATGCTTACTCCTTGGAAGAAAAGTTATGACCAACCTAGATAGCATATTCAAAAGCAGAGATA
>SJYQ01001359.1:0-23745 GCA_006410935.1 Redunca redunca
GTATAATTCAACTTGTGTAACCCTATCTGAAAATTATTTAATTTATTCAGTTAATTCTTAACTTAGAAAATTTTTTTCTCAAGGAGCTACTTTCTTTCGTTGAATAGAAATTTTACCCAAGTGACAATAGATTAAAAGCTATCCATTGAAAAAAAATTGCTCAGGTGACTTTTCATTAGGTTTCTAGTAATGTGTCATCTCTGTAGCTTATTGCTGACAATTTATTATTTTTCCTTTAGGAAGTATCAGCCCAGGGAAACCTTGCTAATGATTTTAGCTATTTTTAGTTTACAGTTAATCAGTTATCTTTGAATTGTTTTTATTCGTGTGTCTTAATCATCAAATTAGATTAACTCTACAGGATAATATCAGGGTTTTTTTAATTCAAATTAATCCCTGAGGATAAGCACAATAAAGTTAATCGTTGGAAAATGCAATATAACAGTTAACAATAATTTAGGACTATGGCCTTTGAATTACTTATATTTACATATATATGAGTGATAGTTGGATTTCATAAATATACATGAGGCTAACTTTGCTTTTCCATATTCCTCTGTGATCCCTTACTGCTCTGATTTTAGTCACATAGGAAAGAAAATCTCTCATTTCTTTACAAGTGGGGTAATGAGAAATCCTTACCAAATGGAAATACCAGCTATTTTCTATCCTAGTTGTGTTTTGAACATTTATTCCATTACTTATTCAATAAAGATAATAAAATTGGTTAGAAAGTACTTTCTCCAACCATATTTACTTATCTTTTTGTTTGGTTTTATAACTTAAAATAGTTAAAGTACTTTTCTGTGCTAATTTGTTACTCAAATAGTCAGCAAAAATGTGATTTAGTCCAAAAAGGTGACTCATGCTTTGGTTATTTCTCAAATACAGAAGGCTTTCGAATATTTGTTGAATAAATGACTGCTTTTCAGTAATGCTCAGATTTTTTAAAATAATTTAGGGCTTAGCAGGAATGGAGAAGAGCATATAAGTATGGATAAATGAATTTGCTTAAAAAGATGAATTTGTTTCTACTGAAAAATGATCAAATGTGGTATCTCTTTATTATCTCCTTTAGATTGGAATAATTGGTGGAACAGGCCTGGATGATCCAGAAATCTTAGAAGGAAGAACCGAAAAATATGTGGATACTCCATTTGGCAAGGTATCCATTTATAGAGACATACTAGCTTTTTTCCTTTTTGCTTGCTAGCTTGATTTTTTTAAGTTACAAAAAAAAAAATATAATTGCTTTTGTCTTGGCAGCACAGGGCTGCCTGCCCCAGGCAGAGAGGGGCCAGGAGTTCTGCCAGCTGAGATGGTGTCCCTAAGGATGCCTTGTGCTTGACTACCAAGAACATAGCTTTTAAACACGTCCAAAAAATTTCTTAATTATATCCCTAGAAGCCAGATGCTCATTTCAAACACAGGAAGTGTACCCTCTAGATCAGTGCATTCAAATCAGCTTCTAATTTGGGGCTCGTCGGTCATGCCATAGTCTTTAACAAATGGGAAGAAATATCAAATGGTCTTTTCTTAGTAAACCCTGGCTCAAGGGGAGATTTTAGGGGGACTGAGAACACAACTGCAGAACTGAATTGGAAGTAAAACATTCCTCCTTGTCTATTAAAAGGAGGCTGTTTAGTTTTCCCAGACCATGCGTCATCCAGCCAGGGGGAGGGTGTCTGTCTTCTCCTAATTCCATAGGGATACTTCTAAACATATGGTTCCTCTGATCCTCCTACAAAGATCCCTGCATCTGGCAGTCCCAACCCAAATCCCCCTTTTCAGCCAGGTCCTTAGATTTGATATCTCATCTTCCTAAGTCCTGCTGTCAACTCGCTGACATGTTTTCTGCACCTCATAGGTTCTCAGACCTTTATCTGAGGCCTGGTTAACACAGCGAATGCTTCCAGTGCTGAGTTCATAAATTGCCTGAGAGTGGCCTCCTACTCCTTTTGCATTTCACTCTCACACCTGTTCTTGAACCTGCCAAATACCCTTCACATATCTGTATGATCAGTCTGGCATCAGAGTCCCCAGGGGTGCTTGCTACAAATAGATCTTACTAAATGGTACCTACCCACGCACCCTTCTAAGTCTTAGATGTCTCTGTGGCTGGTAGAGAGGGCTCAGTAGGTACTGAGTGATTAAGTTGAACCATCAAATCTAGACTCTTAAGTCTTTATATCTTCAGACCTCAAGTTTCTATGAATCCTACTGTAGTTGAGCAATTGAAAGGGCAGCTTTTTTTGGTTGTTCTATGTATTTTCAAATCACTGACTTGTAACCGTTTTTCATTATCTGCAGCCTTCTGATGCCTTAGTTTTGGGGAAGATAAAGAATGTTGATTGTGTCCTCCTTGCAAGGTAAGGTATTTCAATCTTTTGAATGTTACTACTAAAGGACAGTTTAACTTAAATTCTGAAAAGAGTATTGGTGCAGCATCTGAGTCATCTTTATCGCTTATGGTTTGGGGGTAGGTTTTACTGACTTTGGTGATTAGAGATCTTGCCCATACCCCCTTAGGTTGGGAATATGCTTAGAAGAATCTAATGACTGATGCGATGATTTGACAAAACTTAAAGCTCTGCTTTCAGTTCTAGCAGCAAGAGGCAATGTTTTCTTCTGTTCCTTTTTGTCTTTTATCAAGGTCAAGAAAAACTGTTTTATTCATGATCCTTTGTTTAATAATAGTTCTGGATCTTTGGGATGGGGTTTCAGGTCCCTGAAGTTGAGTTCTCTGTGGTGTCTATACCCTTGTTCCCTTGAAAAGGCTTATGCTCTTCTGTAAAGAAAGGAACAAGTCAATTTTCACAGTTAGAAATCAGTGAGACTGCATATATTAGCTTTCTATTGCTGCATAACAAATGACCACAAATTTAGCAGCCTAAAACAGCATACATTATCCCACGGTTTCCAAGTAACCAGAGTGTGGCCACAGCTCATCTGTGTCCTCTTCAGGGTCACACAAGGTCACATGGGTATATATAAGTGCTTGTTTTTATCCGGAGCTCCAGGTCCATGTTCAAGCTCACATAGTAATCGGCAGAACTAAGTTCCTCAGGGTTGAAGGACTGAGGCTGTCCATGTTCCCTGTGTTGTGGCCCTCCCCATGGTCATTTCAGGAGACAGTAACTTGCTTCTGCAAAGCCAATGGGAGGTCTCTAGTGCATGCTGGAAGAAGGGGCCTGATCATGGGAGTGACTTCCAGCTCCTGTGTGCTGTGTCCTATTGGTTAGAAGCATCTCAGGTCCACCCACGCTTGAGAAAGAAGGAATTATTCAGAGCATGAAAATGAAGACCACCCTCAGGTCTGTGCCACATTGCATTTTTGAAACAGAAGTGGCTTTGCTGAAACCAGTGAATCTAAACTTTAAATTTAGATGGTCACACAGGGTTGGTTTCAGGTAACCTTCTTGCTAATCTCTGGTCATTGCTGGAGAAACACTTAATTTCTTCCAGACCCTTAAAGAGAAAGTGGTTGGTGTTGTAGCCCCATGGTGAAGGTTTCATACGCCTACCAGCTGAACTGAAGTGCTGGATTGTGAACCACTCTGTGTAGTGGTTCATAATTCCTTTTGATGTTTGAACATCTGTTGAAAATCTAATCAGAGTCGGACATGACTGAGCGACTGAACTGAACTGAATCAGAGATTTGGAGACCAGACTTAGAAAAATGCATGTACAGTAGTAGTCCATTCTCACTGGAGATTTCGGTTACCCATAGTCAACTGTGGTCCAAAAATATTAAATGGAAAATCTAGAAAAAATTCATAAGTTAATTTCTGTGCCATCCTGCTCCGTACGCTTGGACCAGGAATCACCCTTTATCCAGCGTATCCACCTGTTGTAGGAAAAAACTGCATATATGGAAGTCAGTACTACCTGCATTTTCAGCAGCCACAGGGGGGTCTTGTAATGCATTTCCTGTGGATAAGAAGGGGCTGCTGTACTTTCTGGGCATTCATGGACTTCCACCTTCTGAGAGGCCATTTTTGACCTTGGGGTAAAAACCCTGATATGCTATGCTTATCTGCAGTTAACATACAAATTATTTTGATAGTCTTAATTCTGTTGTTAGTGATCAGAAGAGATAAAGTTATTTCAAAATATAAATATGGAATGATATAAGAGATACTGAGTAACAAACCCTGTGGTACTGGTTTCTATTATCTATTTTAACAAATCTCGCCCCACCCCTCCCCACCCCCGCCAAAAATTGGGGCTGAGAGATCTGAGTGACTTTGAGGTCACACAGCTAGTAAGTGGCAGAGGTAGGATTTAAACCCAGGCAGTTTTATTTCAGAGCCCAAGCTTTAAATCATTACGGTACAAAGTAAGATTTTTGTGTGTCAGTTACTTCCTTGAGAGGCTGCTTATTGCGTTATTATGTGTGAAGACCCCTGGTCTCCTGACACTTAGCCTTGTTATAGTCGAACATTACCCTTGATGTCTGTAGATTTTCACACAGCTCAGGATAATTTTAACTCTGAAATACTGCTTGTAAATATACCCTCTAAGGCGTGAGTTTTTTAAAAATAATTTTAGAAAGTGGGTTCCCTTCACTGGCTGTTTCCTGGCACACTGGGTGGGTGGGTGTGGGTGGATGTGAAGGAGGGGAAAGAATGTGTGTGTGAGTACTCAGTTTTTTGTCCAATGAATAACCTACTCATGGCAAGTGCATTTCTAGGTACCAGCAGAGAAGACAGATAAGGGGCTCTCCCTCTCAGCACTGATGCTAGTGGAAAGACGGGTGTTGAGAAGGAAATAGATAGTCTGAGTGGCCAGTAGGTGCCAGGAAGGAAAATAAGGTCGGGGTAGTGGTGTGCTGTAGATGCCGTGGTCACGGAAAGCACACCTCTGGGGAGGTGACGTGGGGCCCAAGCCTGCGCAGGAGTGGGTACAGCCGAGCAGCCAGGCCAGTGCGGCCCAGCAGGCGGCGCGGGGGAAGAGCGAGGGCCGAAGCGGCCATGTGCGGGCTGGGCCCAGATGACCCGAGGGCCACCGTCAGGTGTTCGGATGTTCTGTGAAGTGTGACAGGAAATCATTAGTGGCTGTATGAAGTTTGCTGGGGCTGCCACAAAAAGAAGCCACAGGCTGAGTGAAATGGGAATTTGTTCCTCACAGTTTTGGAGGCCAGAGGTCCAAGACCAAGGGATCAGCAGGGTTGGTTCCTTCTGCGGTTAGGAGGAAGGGTCTGTTCCAGGGCCCTGTCTTTGGCTTGTAGAGGACTGACTGTCTTCTCCCGGAATCTTCACATGTTCTTCTCTGTGTGTGTCTGTCCAGATTTCCTTTTATAAGGACACCATTTGTGTTGGATTAGGACCCACCCTAATGACCTCATTTTAACTTAATTACCTCCTTAAAGAGCCCGTCTTTCCAAATACAGTCATGCTCTGATGTACTGGGGGTTAGGACTTCAGCCTAAGAATTTGGAGGGGACATAATTCAGCCCATAACAGAGGTGATGTGTGAGGTGACCCCTTCTTGGACCGTACCTGCTGATGTCAAACACCTGGGAAATCTGGTATTTTAAATATTTCAAAATTTGAATTTATTTGGGTGATCGGGCAGAAAAGAATAGAGAGTTTAAACTGGAAACTTGAGTTTCTATTTCTGTCTGTCTGTTTCTTCATTGGCGACTCTTTTTTCTGTGTTGTGGCTTAGGGGAGACCAGATGCCTCGGATTCGGGGGTATTGGTGCCTCACAGGATAGACATGGCATGTCTTCCCAGGGAGTGAATTCTAACTTAGCTGTTAACCTACCCTCGATAGGAAGGTCAATATGGAGAGTAAAGTGAGTCTGCACTTTAAAACCAGATAGTTTATACTTAAAGTAGGCCAGTAATTGCCTGGCCTGTGTGTGTTCTTCCTCTGCCAAGGAAAGCACTTTGGTGGACAGGGCTGGAAGGCACTGCTGGAAATGAGTTTTCCTTTCCAGGAGTGTGAAAATGCCCTGCTCACTCCTCTACTGCGTCTACTCTCCTTCCTTAGGCATGGGAGGCAACACACCATCATGCCTTCGAAAGTCAACTATCAGGCGAACATCTGGGCTCTGAAGGAGGAGGGTTGCACACATGTCATCGTGACCACAGCTTGCGGCTCCTTGAAGGAAGAGATTCAGCCCGGCGATATCATCATTATTGATCAGTTCATTGACAGGTGAGCAGTCACCTAAGATGCTTCGGGCTCCTGTAAGACCATTCCCAGCCCCAGGGGATAGTGTGGGGACTTGGGGAGAGGCGGCACAGGCCTACAGAAACAGAATAATCCTTACAAACTCTCAAGTTCCTAATTCCCAGCTTCAACATTTATCAGTTTGTAACTTTTAAAGATAAGAATTCTTTAAAAAACAAATTACTTCATATTTCTTTAGGTGTCTAGGCAATATTTTTTTCCCTGTTGTCTCACAAACTTTTGTATAGTTGATTTATTCAAATGAAGATCCAAAGAAGCCTGTTTGTCCATTTTATTGTCCTTTAGTCTTCCCCACATGCTAGATTTTACTGATTGCATCCTCAAGTGTCATTTAGTGTCTTCCTCTGTCCCGTGCGTTTACCTTATAAAACAGTGCTTAATTCTGGAGGCCTGATCAGAACCAGGTCCGAATTCCTGGCAAGAATCTTTCTGCATCATATCAGGAGGCACGTAATGTCTGTCTTTTTCTGATGTTAAGATCAATAGTTTGTTCATGAACTAGGGGATTCTTTTGTTACTGAATTACACAAGGAATATATAATGTTCCTTTAGTAAAATATTAAGCAAGGATGGACTGGCAAGATCCTGGGCTTTGCATTTAGAAGTAGGTGAAGAAATGGACGAGAGAGAGTGGATGGTCTCCTAGGGATCCCATCCACACACCACCTTCACCTCCCATTCCTGGTGGGAGTAACCGCCTCCTGGAATGCACTCGATAGAGACAGGTAACTGCACTCTGCTACTTGAGATGGGGAGGAGTACCACAGAGAGTACACCACCCGGTAGCTCCTATCAGAGTCCCCCACCCAGTCACCCAGACCATCGCCTCGGTCCATCCTGCTCTTCCTGCTCGCTATCCCCAACACCTCTCCTACCGCATCTGTTACAGGAGGAAAGTTTATCAATCCCATTCTGTGTCTTCTGTTTTCATGGATTTAAAATGATCCCTAGTCCATCAGGAACATTCTCGAATGTTTCCCGATGAAATGAAGCTACTAGCTTGAACCAAATGCAGCTGCTTGTTCTGTAAGTTAGAAGTGGTTGAATATCAGCAGTTTCATATGGTGCAGTCTGAGGACAGACTAAAATCATTACCCGCCCCTTTCATTCTTTCCAGTCATTTTTCTGCCTCTGACACTGCCTGTTTTACAGTCTCCCCTCTAGAATGTAAAGTGTGAAGGTTATAGACCCCACGTCTCCTGTTTGCCACTTCATCCCCAACACCCACCACACTACCTGGCCTGGGGTAGTTCAGTCAGTAGTTTTTGAGTGATTGCGTGAACGTGATTGTTTGAAGGGAGAGGGAGGCTGGGGTCTGTGTTTAGGGGATATCCTGATCAAAATCTCTATGGCTGTCAAAGATGAGAGTTTGGGGGTAATGACTTAGGAAAATGGGTGTAATGTGGTTTTTTAATAATGCAATACATAAAACTCTAGAATGATGTGGATTTATAAAGTATTATATATGATACTGGAAAGAAAAGTTTGGCTTGGTTACTAAGCCTGGGATTAATTTGTTACTTAAGTGCTGTAACTGTACACTGTTGTATTTCCCAGATCTTTTTCTCACATAGTAAATGTAGATGTTTCACATACTGGCTCCCACGAAAGCATTTGGGATACAAAGAGAATAGAAAGAGTGTTGCCATCATTATCTGGTTTCTTCCTGTCTTGGCACTTAGCTGTGTAACCTTAAAATCTTCTGGTATCTGTTTGCTTCTGTGTGCCATGTTCATTAACCTGCCTCCTTACTCTCGACTTAGCGAGTGCCATTAATGGAATCTAGTTTGTGTTACCGGCCCAATAAACACCTTTACTGTGAGTCTGGGCTGGAGTATGTCTACTAGTTAACATCACTTGGTAAAGACAGAAAAGATCTGTTAAAAGGGAGAATCCCCTAAGAATCATTTAGAATGCAATGTCAAATTTTATATTGATTATATAACAGTAACACTTTTTATATATTAAGTTACATAAGATATAAAGCTAATTTTACCTATTTCTCTTATACTTTTTTGATGTGATTGCTAGAAAATTTTAAATTACACATGTGACTTGCATTATATTGCTCTTGGAGAGCATCTTATAAGTATTGCTGCTGCTGGCTGAGCTGTGTGGTTTCTGTTACCCAGGCTTGAGAATGTCTTAGAGGATAGGAGAATCAGAACTTTTTGCCTTGTGCGAAATGGCCTATATGTGTTGTACTGATAGTACTTTATTATTTTAACAGAGTAAATCCTGGTGTGTTGAGGCAGGCACCTCCACTTACTCCTGTCATCAGGGATGAATGGTGAGCTGGAGGCTGTACTGTTTGTAGACTGAGCGCCCATAGCTATAACCACAGCCTCAACATGTTGAGTAGAATTGCAACATCCTGCCAAGCTGCACAGTGGATTAGTGCTGTGGGCGCAGGAGCCCTGGACTAGAAGGATTCAGTCTGGCTCTGTTTGGCCTCAGGCAGATCATTTCACCCCTGTGGGCTTTGGTCCTCTCTTGGGAATTACAAGTTGAATTCTTTCACATAAGCTCCTTTTCCTTGAACGATCCATGAGTTCTCCTCCAGGGATTGATCTGGAAACACGCATTTGCCTACTGCTATAACTTTGCCAGCACATCATCTAAGAAACAGTATCCTCATCCTAAAGTATCTTCAAAGGCTAGAAGGATTGTTTTAATCTCTGACATACATTCACGATAAAGAATCAAAAGGGAAGAGTGTGGCTATTCTTTTTTTAACAGATGACAGGACTGGAACTTCTTGCTTTCTCTGCCTTTGGTGCTTAGCATAGGGAAGAAAGACATCAACCTGGCCTCTCACCTATGCTGTGCATGCCTTAGAGCTCATTACAACTTAAGAGTGACAGGCAGCTTTGATTTTTATGGTTGTTTTTTAAAATCATCAGATTTTTATAAGCTAAAAATGAAAAATATCCTTGAAAGATATCTGACAGGCTGAAAGCTCTTTTAAGAAAATAAGATCATTCTCTTCTAAAAATCATTGGGATTGCTCATGCTACCTTCTAGCCTGTGAAAACTTGAAAGCCTGGGCATGAGAAAAGGGGAATCCTGGGTGTGGCTGACCTGGAGAAATCAGAACAGCAGACAGGTGGGGAGTGGTTCCAGTATTTTTGGGGTGTGTCCTTTTAGTCCTTCTGTTTCTCAGACATGCAAGGAAATAACCTTTGCTAACACGCAAAGTGAAAATAATCATTCATTTGTCATTAGGGCTGCTGTATAAAGGACAATGGATATGGATCTAGCACTTAAAGCTGAAAGGAGGAGTCCTTTTGTCATTTTCCCATGTGAGTTACACAGTGACAGGTTTCCCAGTGAACTCTTCCCTCATCCTGGCTCACATGTGCAATATTCTTCACAAACCACAAATAGTAACTCATTCCAGGGACCTGTAACAGGCTCACCCACAGTAAATGTCCTCAGCACCTTGGGCCTCCTGATGTACTGCTTTGGCTAATCCCTTTCTTCTGCTTGGTGGAGGACTCCACTAACAGAGTCATGAGTCATTTGGCAGTTCAGGATAAAACATGGTTAAGCATGGGGCTTGTTCTGCTTCTTGACCATCATTTAACAGTCCATATGAACTGTGGAGAGAATGTGGCTGATCTTTCATCTGTCTTAAGAGAAAGCTGTGAGGCTATTTCTACTTTAAAAGGATCTTATAAGGGAGATGCTCCCAAGATTCATAATCTGGGGGTACTTCTGTGGTATAAGTCCGTGTCTGAGCACGGCACACCTGGTTCTCACAGTATCACTGCTGGGGAAGCAGGACTCTGAGCGAGGGAGAGAAAAGATCTCAGGAAATCCTAGTCCATTCCCCTCCCCAGAATCTGGCTTTGCTCAGGAAACGGAGAGAGCAGTCTAAAAGCTCAGCTGCTCTCCGTTTTTACTGGGCTTTTCAGATCGTCTCTCTGTTGTGCTTCACACCTGCCTGCATCCTTGCCACCGCCCAGCAAGCGGTTGGGACAGTGTGGCTGACACACTGGTTCTGCTCCCCTCCCTTCCTGCTGATAGAAGCGCTCCCCTCCTTTGAGCCCAGCAGGATCAGTGATACTTGTTCTATGGAGCTGGGTCCTCCCTGCCTGAGGTTTGGTGATGGCTCCATGTAAGACTAACCAAATTCTGAGATGAGACTTAGAAACTTAGAGGCATGACTATGCATTTACTTGGCTTTTGTTTCATTTTTGCTTTTCAGCCTTACAGGCAAAGACATAACCATCCCTCACATCCTACCCCCACTTTAGCCTGACTTTAATGATACGTTATAAATGGAGTATAGAGCTGATCTCTGATGAGATTTTTGCCATTACAGAGCAAGCAACATTGTTTCCCCACTAGCTGCTTTTTTCAAAGCATGGGGCATTTTGTTGTCTCTTCCTGTTTTCCTTCTGTTGCCCATCCCTGCCATTGTGGACCAGTTAGATACTTCTACAAATTCATGTCTTTGGGGTCGGGGGTGTGTGGTGGTGAGCTGATTATATGGCCTTTCACTCCAAACTAGTAACTGTCTATACCATGGAAGACGCACATGGGCAGGGGATTCTAGAAGTTTCCACAAATGACCTTTCTCCTCTTCACTGTCAATCCTGATTATTATCATTGAAGGGAATTCAACTTACACATTCATTAAAGGAACAGTTGGATCTGCAGAGTNCCTTACTCTTGTTTAAAAATGCTAATAAGCTCCCAGTGTTTGAGTTCCCACCAAGTGACACAAATCAATTAACCCTGTTTATAGCTCAGTTGGTAAAGAATCTGCCTGCAATGCAGGAGACCTGGGTTCGATTCCTGGGTTGGGGACATCCCCTGGAGAAGGAAATGGCAATCCACTCCAGTATTCTTGCCTGGAAAATCCCATGGACAGAGGAGCCTGCTGGGCTACAGTCCATGGGGTTGCAAGAGTCAGACACGGCTTAGCGATTAAACCACCACCGCATATAAGGATCAGTTTTAATTGATGTTACTTAAGCGACTTCACTTTCACCTTTCACTTTCATGCACTGGAGAAGGAAATGGCAACTCACTCCAGTGTTCTTACCTGGAAAGTCCCAGGGACGGGGGAGCCTGGTGGGCTGCCATCTCTGGGGTTGCACAGAGTTGGACACGACTGAAGTGACTTAGCAGCAGCAAGCTTAGAAATACTGGTCATTTGCTAATAAGTGGGACCTATGGGATCTGAATTTGGGTTCATCTCCAAAGACTGACCTCAGCCACTCCTGATCTGTGGACTTCCCAGATCTATCTTTCCCCTTGAGGTCTTCCTTGGCTCCCAGATACAGGACAAGGTCCCAGAGACATCTCACACTTTGTAATTAAAGTGTATGTTATCAGATCAAGTGTATAATATTGTATATTAGTACATACATGAACTCTAGAAATATGGTACAGATGAACCTATTTGCAAAGCAGAAATAGAGACACATAGAGAGAAAAGGTATGGACACCAAGGTGGGAAAGGAGAAGTGGGATGAACTGGGAAGTTGGGGTGGACATATATCCACTACTCTGCCTAAACCAGGTAACTAATGAGAACCTACTGTACAGTGCTGGTAGCTCTTAACTCAGTCCTCTGTGGCGACCTAAATGGGAAGGAAGTCCAAAAAAGAGGGGATGTTTGTCCACAAAGAGTCGGACACGACTGAGCGACTGAACTGATGTATAACTCAGCACTTCTCTGTACAGCAGAAACTGATACAACATGGTAAAGCAACTATATTCCAATAAAAAGTGTTTTTAAAAAGACTGAATTACCCCCCTCGGTTGTCTTCTAACCCACACCTCCCCCTATCCCGAGCTCCCTCCTCTCCACTTGGTAAGTTGCCGCGTTGGTGATACCATGGCACTGCCGTCCCTGCGGTCATTGCCGAGGCTCTGTCACTCCTATATCCAGTTGGTCTCCAAGTCGTGCCCATATGTGCCCTGAATCCACCCTGTTGCCATCACCACTGCCCTCATCTGGACTATTAGGTTTCTTAACATTTTTGCTTCTCTCAGCTTGACTCCCTGGTTTCCATACTACCCCCTGGAAATAGAAAGAAAGACACAGTCACCAAGAGAGCTGGAAACCAAGCCCGAACATCTGCTGCTTCTGGGAGGGCTGGCCCTGAAATCTGTTACTGTAATTTGATGTAATTTTCCCTCCTTCCTTTTGTCACTGATGGTAATGATCTTTGATGTAAACTTAAAACTGTCCCGTCCCCTTTGTGGTGGTTTCTTCACTGCTTTTGTACTTCGCATCCCTGCTCATGTTCCTTTCCCCAGTGAAGGATGAATGTTTATTATCCGGTCATCTCT
Source organism: Redunca redunca (assembly GCA_006410935.1). Classification (NCBI taxonomy): domain Eukaryota; kingdom Metazoa; phylum Chordata; class Mammalia; order Artiodactyla; family Bovidae; genus Redunca; species Redunca redunca. The sequence continues at coordinate 12,511 of SJYQ01001359.1, forward strand.
GGTCTTTGGAACATGAAGTCATTTCTGGATATTTATGAAGGGGGTGGTGGGATACTGAGTTCTTCCCATCTATGAGATGCTGTTAGGTCCTGGGTAATTAACATACATAAATGCATTACTGGTAGAGATGGTTAGAATCATAAAAGGTAATCTGCCACATAACTAAAGTTTTAAATATGCATGCCTTTCCAACCAGCCTTCCCCCTTTTGCAATTTGTAGTCTTACGAATAACTGCACCCAAGGATGCTTTTTTCAATTAGGGGTTCTCCTGAGATAGACTGTTTGGATAGACCTTAAGAGATGTGGGTGGAATCATTTCCCTGAAACCAAGCTCCTCATAAGGAGCCCTTGGCACTGCTTTGCTGGTAAATTAACTGCCTGGTACCCTGTGTGCTGAGGCTTATGGACATGTCCTGTGCTCCAGAACTACCTTGGAAGTGTGCAGGTGTGTGACAGGTGTTTCTGCTGGGGGACAGTTGTTTTCTCTCAACTTGTCTGCAACTCAGCGTTTCTTCAAAGGAAAACTATTAACAAATAGCAATCTTTGTGTGCAGATTCAAGAGTCTTGATCCTGAAAGAACCTACCAGTCATTCTTGCCCTGCGTTTTGTTCCCTGCTGTGTCTGAAAGTGCCCGGTGTTCTCTCCTCGAGGGCCTTGAGCACATTTCCCTTGCCAGTACACACCATAGTTTTGTCTCCTTCACTCTTCTCTTCCATGGCAGTTTGTATCCCTTTTTGGGGGGTACCCTTGACTTGAGGCCCACGTACAAGTCACCCTCAGAGGTTGGCAGACGAGAAGTGCAGAAGCAGATTTCGACCGGCAGTGAGGACTTGGGCTGAGCATTTGCTTTGTGTGCTCTCTGTCTTCACACTGACCGTATTTCCCCTTCATGTCCCCGTTTTAAATATGAGAAGACTGATAAGAGACTGAGGTAGACAGAGGTCAGGGTGACTTTCCTGCAGGCACACAGCTAGCCAGGGAGTAGTAAAGCCAGCCAGTTGGGCAGTCCCTGAAGTGTATTTCCAGTGGGTGTCCCAGGATGATGGTGGGGTTGGGAGTGAGAATTAGCAGTCCCTTTGCCCCGCTAGGAGGGTTCACCAGTTGAAGCAAGAGTTGGAGGCAGACCTTTGGCATCAGATCTTTAGTACCAGAGAAACTGCACTGTGTTAACCAGGTTAAACCATATGAGCACATGTATTAGCTTCCTTTTGCTGCTGGAACAAATTACCACAAACGCAGTGGCTTAAACAACACAACATTATTAGCTAATTCTGCAGGGTAGGAGTATAACATGGGTCTCAGTGGGCTGAAATCAAGGGCTGAATTCCTCTCTGGAAGCTCAGGAGAATCCCTTTCCTTGTTCTTTGCCACCTGCATTCTTGGCTCCTGGCCCCCTTCCATCTACAATGGAAGACAACATATGTTATGGGCATTAGGTTATGGATATTTGGGGGTATGATGGGAGGTATTATTCTGCTTGCTACCACATGCCACTTTCACAGGTTGGTAGGATGGAGCCACTGCCCCCAAACTGTCATCCTTGGTCTAGGTTGCTTCTAGCAACTGGGTGATCCTTCCTGTTCTTCTCGCCCACAGTCTAGAACACTGCTTCCCCACGGATCCAGCCAGTCTGAGGTTGTCTAAGGCTAATTTTTTTCCTATGGCCCAGGAATGTATTTCAGTTCTATCTCTTGATGGAAGGAAAAAGATAGCCCATTAAGGCTTCTCTTTATCAGGAAAACATGCTCATTTGGGCACCGCTCCAGATCTAGAGAAATCTGCAGGTGTCTTCCATTGATGGGCTCCATATGCTTGCTTCTGCTGCGCCTGCATCCATCTGTAATGTGACTTGTGTGAGTCTGTGTGCCGGATGCTTTGTGTGTTCCCTCACTGATCCTCAAGGCAATAGTAGTAGTGCTTTGTAACAACTACTGTTTATCCCCAAACTCACACATTTGACATACAAAAATGGAGGAGTTATTGCATCTGCCTGTTGGGATGTCGCTACTGGAGATTTCTGTGACTCTGTTTTCATATTTAAACAAGGGTGTAAGTGTATGTTGTTAATACCTTATGAAGAAAGAACTCACAGAGGTTAAGTAATTTTCTCAAGGATACATGAAAATTCAGTAAGAAGATTGAAATCCGTGTACAAAACTGAGGGTGAGTCACTATTCTGTCTACAGAAGAGCTTTTCTTTTTTGACTAGAAATTAGGAGTGAACAGGCAGGGGAGTCCCCATCAACACAGGCTCAATCAGGTAACAGTCCCCACTGTGGGATGTCCCTTGCTTCTTGCAGACTTGTAGAACCTCATATTTAAAGTTCTCAGGGGGAGGATAGGAGATCTTAAAATTACATGCATTTTCATTTCAGAATTTCCCTTGGGTGTGTCCTTCAGTACCTTCACTTGTGGCTGCATATCTCATTGTTCTTGATCTGAATTTCACTCAGCGTAACCATGCCTCATTTTATACAGTATCAGAGTATTCACAGTGATTTAAATTCAGATCATTATTTGAATGTATTGCTATCTGAGCTATACAGAACACCATGATTAGGTGGGCAGGCTGCATGAAGAGATGTTTCTTATCAGCATTTTCCTTCCTGGGATCTTAACAGTATAACCTTGAAACTATTAGACATGGGTATTAAAGTCCCCAGGTCTTCCTTGGGGCTACCCCTCCTGCAAGGCTGGGTGTTCTAAGGGCAACTACAGCTTCTCTTTGGTTCTGACTCCTGATTTAGCCTCCAGCTCAGACCTCAGTTCTGAGCTGCTATGGGGTAGCTGGGCCTCAGGGCTGACTAATCCTCATAGCACTCTTACAAATGGGTGGTGAACAATACATTATAACTGGAAAATGAAAAATCAAAAAGATATGGTGGTTTTACTATAAACCATAGAGGTGGAAGTTGGGAAGCTTTGTTTAAAGAGAAAAATGTAAAATGTTAAACTGTAGGTAGTTAACATCACGTGTTTATAGCATAACATAAAAGAATTACTCCTTGGAAGGAAAGTTATGACCAACCTAGACAGCGTATTAAAAAGCAGAGACATTACTTTGCCAACAAAGGTCCATCTAGTCAAGGCTATGGTTGTTTCAATTGTCATGTAAGGATGTGAGATTTGGATTATAAGGAAAGCTGAGAGCCAAAGAATTGATGCTTTTGAACTGTGGTGTTGGAGAAGACTCTTGAGAGCCCCTTGGACTGCAAGGAGATCCAACCAGTCCATTCTAAAGGAGATCAGTCCTGGGGTGTTCATTGGAAGGACTAATTTTGAAGCTGAAACTCCAATACTTTGGCCACCTGATGCGAAGAGCTGACTCATTTGAAAAGACCCTGATGCTGGGAAAGATTAAGGGCAGGATGAGAAGAGGATGACAGAGGTTGAGATGGTTGGATGGCATCACCGACTCGATGGACATGGGTTTGGGTGAACTCTGGGAGTTAGTGATGGACAGGGAGGCTTGGCATGCTGCGGTCATGGGGTTGCAAACAGTCAGACATGACTGAGCGACTGAACTGAACTAAGCTGAAGAATAATACATTATTGTTGCTTAGTCGCCAAGTCAGGTCTGACTCGCTTACGACCCCATGGACTGTAGCCTGCCAGGCTTCTCTGTCCATGGTATTTCCCAGGCAAGTGTTCTGGGGTGGGTTGCCACTTCCTTCTCCAGGGGATCTTGCCAAGCCAGGGATTGAACCTGCATCTTGTGCATCTCCTGCATTGGCAAGAAGATTCTTTACCACTGAGCCATCTAGGAAGCCCAATAATGATGTCTTAAGTTAAATGTTCAGAACAGAGAGAGGAGTAATTAGGTGAAGAAGGGACGGAAAAAGAGGGACAGAATAGATAAGATGGGGTGTTACTGCATAGATGTCTACTGGGACATAACCCCTGAAGGGTTCTGTGGCCCTGTTTTTACACTTAATCATGGTTGTAAATAGGATTATTGCTAATATTTGACTCACTGAAGGCTGAAACCAAGTCAAAGCTGGAATATGTGGCACCATTTTATTACTCAGTTTTACAAAATGAAAACGGGCTCTGTTTATATAGGCTGGAAGAGTCATTTGACCTGTTCTTCAACCCTATCTGGAATTGCTTGGGGCTAATTTAGCCTTTCTCTTAAGACTCACGTGATAAGGAACTTGAGAGGAACATGGACTTTGATTTCATTCCTCCCAAGCTCTGAGGCCTAATCTCTGAGAGAGGTGGCTTTGATGCCAGCTGGTATCACTGTTTAATGTGTGATGGGGAGGAAGTGACAGGTGAACTTTGAGAGGTGGACATGCCAGCTGTGTAAACTGAACCAGAATGTTTCTCCATGCTGTTCTCTGCCCTCCCAGTAGAAGTAGAAATGAAGTGATGTACCTTCAGCTGTTGGTTTTCCCATGCCCTATTGCTACCCTGCTCTCCCCTCTCTAGGAAAATGAGGACTCTCTCTTTCCTATATTACTCATGAGTTCAAGTTTAGAACAGTGCAATGGATATAAAAAGTGCTTTATTCTGAAAACTTTGAGAGAGAAGTTGTTGGGTGACTTGGCACTGGGTTAATTTTGGACTCTCTTACGGACTCAAAAATGTTTTATCAGAAAGTTGACTTTAGAGCTTTCGTGAGAGTTTAGAATTAATTCTGGCAGGCAGACACACAAGTTTAAGCAAGACAGCAGAGACAGATGCTTCGAAATGCAGAGCCGGATGAATGGCTGCTTTCTTCAGTGAATCAAAGGCATGAAAAAATCAGGTTGAGGGTGGAGGGCAGGAGTTACTCTCAATTTAGTGACAGGGCAGTCAAGTGCAAAATTTGGACCTTGGACCTTGTTTGGAATATGAAACTAACCAAGCCACAGTTTTTTAAAAAAGAAAAAAGACTTTATTTTTTGAGGAGGACACCAGGGAAATTGGCAGATGGTCTATATATTAGATAATACTTAGGAATTGTCATTTTTATCAACTGTGATACTGACATTGCCATGGAAAATAATCCATGTATTTTAGTCCCTCTGAAGTAGGGATAAAGTGACAAAGTCTGGGATTTACAAATACATGAAGTAGGTTTGATGAAATTTAGGAAATTTTTGAATCTAAATATATATAAGGGGTTCACTATACGATCCTCTATATCTGAGATGACGGAAGATGTTCACAGTTGACTTCTTGAGTGTTTCACCTGGCCTGCTGAGCCCACAGTTGACTTTCTCCTCCTGTTCAGTGTGGTTAGCCTGTCACGGTCAGCAGACCACAGATACTTCAGCTCCTGTTGGGAGGCAGGTTGCTACTGACCCAGAGCCAGAAAAGCCAAGTACTATCAAGAAGCTCTCTCTTTTTTAAAACAGTTTCTTTCAGCTTATCCAGAACTATTGATTCTAGAGTGAGGACCAAGATCCTGACCTAGATATAACTGGTTAACCAGCTCTAAAGGGTGGAGAGGTAACTTTTTAAAAAATAACTTTTCTACTTTATTTTGTAGGACTACCAGAAGGCTTCAGACCTTCTATGATGGAAATCATTCCTGTGCCAGAGGAGTGTGCCATATTCCAATGGCTGAGCCCTTCTGCCCTAAAACAAGAGAGGTTCGTAATCTTTCTGGAAGGTGCGCCAGAATAAATCATGAGGGCTTGGGGTGGCATCTACAGACAGATTAGTTGGCCAAGCATGTGGTCTCTCTTCCCCTCTCTAGTTTGATGCTTATGCAAGGTTTTAGGAAGAGTTGTTTCCCTTTGTTAATAATCTCTCTGTCTCAGTCGTCTATAAGCTGAATCGCTCAAATTTGCAACCTTTTTTTTTTTCCAATAAGTTGATTTTAGTGTCAGGATACCTGGATACCTTTGAAAATAATTTAGACAGCATAATATGGAGTATACACTCTGGAACCAGATTTCTTAAGATCAGGTCTTTATTCTTCAACTTATTGTTGCTTTTTTCTGGATCAGAACCTTGGACTCTGGTTTCCTCATTTATAAAATAATGATAACATATTGATACCTCACAGGACTGTGAAGGATAAAAGAGTAACTTACTTAAAAAGTGCTTTGAGTGATGCCTGTCAGTTATAAGACATCTAGTGACTGGTAACTGCTTTTATGAATTAAATTATTAATAATCTATAAATAGTTAGATTGGTATCATTTGGCTTTGAGCCGAGTTTGACTTTTCCTGTCCAGCTTCCTCTCCTCTCCAGGATTATAGTAAGATCTCAGGACTATAGAGGCAACTCTTACAAAAGCCAGTGGTGGTATAAAGTAAGAAATCCTAGCCTTAGCTTTCAGAGAATAAAAATGGCTACCACAATTCACAAGTCCATCCATGGTACTTTTCTTATAACCCCAAAATTGGAAAGTCAGATGCCACATAGTAGGCCAGAAGTACTGTCAGAAGTAAACTGCCTAGTAAAATCTTACTAACTTAGACAATACAAATAACTAAACATGTTACTCATTCAGATAATTTTAACACCTTATGTGAAACACAGATTTATGTTCAACCTTGCATAATCATGTAAAAGCAGCTTCTTTACAGGCAAAGCTAGAGTGCTTTAAATAACTGCACTCTGGTCTCAGAAATCTAGAGTCCGAAGCCAGGCTTTGAAGGGAGCTATTTCAGGTACATCACTGCATGTTTATTCTTTGTGACTTCTGTGAAAGCATATTTTTAAGTAGGCATTTAGATATACATCTGAGCCTTAAACAACATTGGGCGTGTTTAGAGGCACTGACCCATCAGGCAGTTGAAAATCTGAGTATAAATTTACAGTTGGCCCTCCATATCTGGCAGTTCTGCATCCAAGGATTCAGCCAACCCACAGAATGAACAGCATTGTAGCATGAATCTATTGTGAAAAAAACTCCATGTAAGAGTAGACCACACAGTTCAAACCTGTGTTGTTCAAGGATCAACTGTATATGTTCCTAGGTAGTTATCAGCAGAATATATCAGAATGATGTTGGCCTTAACCTCTGAAACACAGATCTGTCCACAAAATAAATGTGCTCTCCAAGAGAAGTTAGAAGTGTATAATAACATTTTTGTCCACTTCAGATTGGGAGAAGCTTGGAAGAAATAGACTAGGGAGAGAATATGCATGTTAATAGTAAATCTGAGGTATTGCCCCAGAGATTTGGGTACTAAGAGTAGAGGTGTGTAAGGGAAATGCTGATGAGGTATTCAGAGTACATGTAAATGTGGTGGCTGAGTGATAGTATCCAGTAATAAATACAGTTTGGCCTCCTTTGAGACTGAATTAATTCAGCTATTTAATTAGTCTAGCCAAGCTAAGGACCTTCACATAAAGATTAAGAGTGATAGGGAAGGCAGTTTAAGAAAATGGGGAAGCTGGGAGAGGCCTTCACAATATTTTATTCTTATATACCCTAAAAGGGATTTTAAAAATACTATAGAAAAATGTAAAGAGTAGATGGTGTTGCCCCTCAGTAATTATCACTTAAACTTTCAGTATCCTTGTGATCTTTTGTGTACTGACGACAGATTATCAAGATGAATTGTCCAGTGGCAAGCAAGGTACATAATGGTTGTACTGTATTTTATCATTTGTGTTAAATATGTTTGTGTGTATATATAAGGGGCTTCCCTAGTGTCTCAGTGGTAAAGAATCCACCTGCAATGCAGGAGACACGGGTTCAGTCCCTGGGTCAGGAAGATCCCCTGGAGGAGGAAATGGCAACCCACTCCAGTATTCTTGCCTGGGAAATCTCATGGACAAAGGAGCCTGGCAGGCTACAGTTCATAGGGTCGCAAAGAGTCAGACATGACTGAGCATCTGACTGCTCACACATGTGTATATAAAAGAGATAAATATGAAAATATTTATGTGTAAATAGAGTGTTTCTGGAAAGCTGACCAAAGAACTAGGAACAGTGATTTCCCATGGGAAAACTGAATCCCTTGTACACAAGCAGAAGAAATACTTGTCAAATAAGAACCTTTGTGCTGTTTACATTTTGTACCATGTGCAAGTATTACCTATTCAGAAAACGGTGTCACTTCTAGTCAAAAAGTAATCTGAAACAAATTTCTTCAAAAAAGTCCTGACACATTAAAAAGACCTCTCAGGCTGGAGTTGTGGCACCTTACAATGGCATTGTCTGTTTGTGTGGAAGTGCAAAGTGCTGCTTCGGGTGGCAAGCCCTCAGGGTCTAACACTGGCTGGGCCATGCTCATAAGCCTCCACTTCCTCCTCCCCAGCGTGGCACCCACCCCAGGGTGATGGTGAAGACTTACATGCCATATGCCACTGGCTTGCGAGAACTGTGATCTTCCTTCACACATCTTTAGAAGCGCTCTGAAGTTTGGCCAAGACATAACAGCTCAGTTATTTGGGACTTTTAAAGACATTTAATGAAGGCAGGACTGGGCTGGTTATACCTTAATTTTGAAAGGGGGTGGGGACAGCAGGGGAAGGAGTGATTTAATAAGGCTTATTATTTATAACCTGTGCTCCTTAGGAAACAGTTTAGCAAAGTCTTATTTTCAGTACGTACAGGATAAATAAACGTGATGGAGCATCAACTAGTGATTGGCTAGGGCTTGTTATGGTTCTAAATTTAGAGTTGTCAAGGCTCTTACTAAAATTCTTTCTTCTATGGCCATAGCACAATGTTATTTTTAAGGAAATAGGTTAATTTGCCTGTGTGGTTCAGACATGTGCAGGCAAGACTTTGGCCTAGATTGGAGCCTTCTATTGACTTTGAGTCACTCCGTTTTGTATATGGTATCCTAGGAACTTTGACCAATTACCTGGGAAATGTGAGAAGCTACCAGTGTTAATCATTTGAAGAGGACTTCCATGGTGATCCAGTGGTTAATAATCCACCCGCCAATGCAGGGAACACGGGTTCGATCCCTGGTCCGGGAGGATTCCACGTGTCGCGGTGCAACTAAGGCTCTGCGCCGCAGTGGGTAAGCCTGCGCTGGGGAGCCGGTGAGCTGCAGCTGCTGAAGCCAGCACGTCCTAGAGCCTGTGCGCCAAGACAAGAGAACCCACCTCGATGAGAAGCCCAGGCGCTGCATTTAGAGAAGCCTGTGCACAGCAACCCAGACCCAGTGCAGCCAAAATGGTTAATTAAAAACAAAAAAAATTAGAAGACCAGTTAAGCATTTATATATTGTGTTGGGCACTCCTTGCCGTTTATTCCTTGAAAGTGTTGCCCAGTCGTGTCCAGCTCTTTGCAGTCCCAATGACTGCAGCCCACCAGGCTCCTCTGTCCATAGGATTCTTCAGGCAAGAATACTGGAGTGGGTTGCCATTTCCTTCGCCAGGGGATCTTCCCAAGCCAGGGATTGAACCTGGTTCTCCTGCATTGCAGGCAAATTGTTTACTATCTGAGCCACCGGAGAAGTGGAAGTGTATTCCTTAGCTCGTATCTCTGAGTTATATTATTACTCCCATATCACTGATGAAAAGACTAGGGCATAGGGAAGTGAATTCTTGTCAGTACTTTAACACTTAATTTTAAAGGACTAACTTTTTTTTCAATTAAACAGGAATGTTTAAGCACAGAGTAAGAGAAAAATGAAATTAGATTAGATATACATTATTAGACACTAGAAAAAGTGATCAAACTTTTAAATAATGTTTCTAAACTCATATATAGCCTTGCCCCTAAAGGGATGCCAAGATAAGTTTATCTCTGGATAGAAGAAATCAGCATAGCCTCCATTCTGTTTTTTATTGTATGTCTTTAGAGAGGCAACAGGCAAAGAGATTATGAAAGCACTTTCTACCCCAAAAAAGCTTTCACAAAAGCCCTCAGGTTTTGTATAGAAGAGCAATGAGAATGAGTTTCTCAGGAGCTTGGAAACTTTACTCTGCACGTTTCTGAGACGTGGTTGAGGAGGGTGCCTTGTGTTGCTCTGAAAGTTAAGAGCTCAGACTCAAGCCCACATTCACAGTCCATGATAATCTATTAAAGCAGCTAAAAAGTGAGATTAAAGCATGTAAACAAATGCTTGGTGTAAAGAAAAAGCCCACTGTTCCCTCTTATTGCTGTGAGCTAGATGTTGGGTGTGACGGAGCATTATGTAAATAGATAGGGAGCTAGGAAACTCCCTTCTGTGATCACCCAGGTTCTCTTTGAGGGCCTGCAGGTACTGGGTATTTACAGTAAGAATCTTTTAAAGTAGTAGGGAAGAAAAAATAAAGCTCAGCTTCTGTTTGTATGTTTTGAGTTTGGTTCTTTCTGTTCTAGGTCCTCATAGAAACTGCTAAGAAGCTAGGACTCCGGTGCCACTCAAAAGGGACAATGATCACCATTGAGGGACCTCGTTTCAGCTCCCGGGCAGAAAGCATCATGTTCCAAACCTGGGGGGCGGATGTTATCAACATGACCACAGTTCCAGAGGTGGTGCTTGCTAAGGAGGCGGGAATTTGCTATGCAAGTATCGCCATGGCAACAGATTATGATTGCTGGAAGGAGCATGAGGAAGCGGTAGGTGGAATTCTCTTTGGTGCAATGTATGGCCTGGGTTTCCATGTGCCGTGAGAGAGTGTCAACTTTTTGTTTCTATTACATTAGTTCCAGAAAGTGCCTTTATACCAAGTTTTAAAGTCAGCTTTTATACATTGTCATTAGGTGTTGAGTTCAGTTCAGTCGCTCAGTCGTGTCCGACTCTTTGTGACCCCGTGAATCGCAGCACGCCAGGCCTCCCTGTCCATCACCATCTCCCGGAGTTCACTCAGACTCACGTCCATCGTGTCCGTGATGCCATCCAGCCATCTCATCCTGGGTCTTCCCCTTCTCCTCCTGCCCCCAATCCCTCCCAGCATCAGAGTCTTTTCCAGTGAGTCAACTCTTCACATGAGGTGGCCAAAGTACTGGAGTTTCAGCTTTAGCATCATTCCTTCCAAAGAAATCCCAGGGCTGATCTCCTTCAGAATGGACTGGTTGGATCTCCTTGCAGTCCAAGGGACTCTCAAGAGTCTTCTCCAGCACAATTCAAAAACATCAACTCTTCAACACTCAGCCTTCTTTATGGTCCAACTCTCACGTCTGCACATGACTACTGGAAAAACCATAGCTTTGACTATATGGATGCTTGTTGGCAAAGTGATGTCTCTCCTATTCAGTATGTAGTCTAGGTTAGTCATAGCTTTCCTTCCAAAGAACAAGTGTCTTTTAATTTCATGGCTGCAGTCACCTCCTACAATGATTTTGGAGCCCCCCCCCAAAAAAAAATGAAATCTGTCACTGTAACCACTTTTCCCCCTTCT
>SJYQ01001359.1:24959-58147 GCA_006410935.1 Redunca redunca
TTCAACTTCAGTTTCCTCAGTGTTACTGGTTGGGTCATAAACTTGAATAACTGTGATATTGAATGGTTTGCCTTGGAGACGAACAGAGATCATTCTGTCATTTTTGAGATTGCATGCAAGTACTGCATTTTGAACTCTTCTGTTGATAATGATGGCTACTCCATTTCTTCTGAGGGATTCCTGCCCGCAATAGTAGATGTAATGGTCATCTGAGTTAAACTCACCCATTCCAGTCCATTTTAGTTTGCTGATTCCTAGAATGTCGACGTTCACCCTTGCCATCTCTTGTTTGACCACTTCCAATTTGCCTTGATTCATGGACCTGACATTCCAGGTTTCTGTGCAATATTGCTCTTTACAGCATCGGATCTTGCTCCTATCACCAGTCACATCCACAACTGGGTATTGTTTTTGCTTTGGCTCCATCCCTTCATTCTTTCTGGAGTTATTTCTCCACTGATCTCCAGTAGCATATTGGGCACCTAATGACCTGGGGAGTTCCTCTTTTGGTGTCCTATCATTTTGCCTTTTCCTACTGTTTATGGGGTTCTCAAGGCAAGAATACTGAAGTGGCTTGCCATTCCCTTCTCCAGTGGACCACAATCTGTCAGACCTCTCCACCATGACCCGCCCATGTTCGGTTGCCCTGCAGGCATGGCTTGGTTTCATTGAGTTAGACAAGGCTGTGGTCCTAGTGTGATTAGATTGACTAGTTTCCTATGAGTATGGTTTCAGTGTGTCTGCCCTCTGATGCCTTTACCAGATTTTTTTTTCTGTAATTCCCATTGGAAGAACAAAATCTTCATAGAGGATGAAAGGACACTTATGCAAGGATCAACAGGGAAGAGTACATTGTAGGTGTTTTGGGAATCTTACTGAGACTCAGCCCTTACATTACAGATAAAGACTCTTCGTTATAAATTCTTTATGTTCCTGTTTATTATATAGCGGGGAAACCTATTAATGTACCTCTTCCTGGTAAGAGGATTCTGTATTCATGTCTAACCTGCCATGGATGGGTACTGTGCTTGGTATAAAAATACAATAGCAGACAGACGAGTCCATAAGGAACTAACATTCTGGGTTTGGATGAACTGGGTAGAGGTCAAACAAACCAGTGTGAGAAGGCTCAGGGTTATATAGAAATAGTGTAGTAAGATACAGAAGTATGTATTGAATTGGCCCAACCGAATACTTGACATCCAGGAAGCCTGGCTTAAGTGTGATGGGAAAGATGGCCATGCTGGAGAGGTGAGGAGGGGAAGAGGGAGGCAGGGCCATGTAGACTATGTAAGGATTTCAGATGCAAGGTCACTGAGGGTTTTGAAGCAGAAAAAACATCAAGATCCCACTGGTATTAGAGGATAGTGGGCCACTGAGGTCAGGCTTCCAAAACAAATATTTCCTTTGTGGAAAACTTCAAAACATCTACAAAAGTAGAGTTTAGTATAATGAACCCCCCAGGTGCTCATCACGCACCTTTCCACAATCATCAGGCGTGCCAACTCTTGACTTATTTATATGCCCCTACTCAATTTTCTCCCCGCTACCCTCATGATTTTGAAGTAAATTTTTCTAAAAGACCTCTCTTTTAAAAATAATTTTTTAAAACCACACCACCACTGTTGTACAAAACAATGAGTGATATTAATTCTTTAATAAAATCAAATGTCCAGACTTGTCACATTTTCCCCTCCTGTCTCATAATTTTTAACTGTTCCGTCAGGATCCCTTATAATCCACACATTGTATTTGAATGATAAACCTCTTGAGTCTTTAATCTAATATTCTCCTCCCTTTTCATTCCTTGCATTTTACTTGAAGAAACCAGATCACTTGTGTTGTCATTTCTCATTTTAAAAAGAAAAAAGGACAAAACTGCAGCCAAGAAATTTTGAAGGAAGGAGTATGGCAGTGGCTGTTCTGGACACATCTAGGGGAGGGGACATCTTCTCTAGGGGGACCGTTCCACCATCCCAGAGCTGCTTGTCTCACCATCCAGTTTCATGTAAAACGGGCTGATATTCTAGCTGCCTCTCCATCCATGGGTATGGAGTTTAGGTCATGGATGAATACAAGATTCTTTGAGGATGTTTGTTAGTTAAGAGATTTGCAAATCCTGACCCAACGTAGTCTCTGACTTGGCAGCTTTGGTCACCTCAGGGGCAGCCCAGCCTCATGATGTTGAGAAGCTGCTTCCAATTAATAGGAGACTCCAGCCTCTGCCACTCCCCGAGAGCAGCCTGCTTCCTGCCTGTGGCTTTCTGCGTGGTCTCATAACATTTGTCTCCTTCGCAGAGCTAATGGTGCTTTCATTTAGTAGGCCACATGAGGTTTGGAAAACAGTCAATTGGAGCTACTTCAGTTAAAAGCAAAAAAACTAAGCTCTGTGTAAGTGGTATGGCATGAAAGCAAATAATGTTAAATGCCACAAGGAAAGCAAAGAAAAGATGGCATTGTCTCAGTCAGCTGTGTGTGTCATTGTGCTTTAAAGCAGATGTGCAGCCTGGCACGGAAAAAGGTTCTAGAGTTGCCTAACCCCTTCTTCAAATTCCCGTTGTTCTTTTTACTTGTAATATTGGGTGACTTATTTAACCCTTCCACATGAGTGGGGGGTGTTGATTACATTTCTGACCTTCTAGGATTACTGGAAGAATTAAACATGATAAATACAGTCACTAGAATAGTGCTAGGGCTTCCCAAGTGGCACTAATGGTAAAGATGCAAGAGACACAGGTTCGATTCCTCGGTCAGCAATATCCCCTGAAGGAGGGCAGGGCAGCCCACTCCAGTATTCTTGCCTGGAGAATCCCATGGACAGTGGAGCCTGCTGGGGGACCATAGTCCATAGGGTCGCACAGAGTTGGACACGGCTGAAGTGGCTTAACGTGCACAGTATAGTACTGGCTTCTAAGAGGGTCGTAGTCAGATGATAGGTGTGATGGAATGGTGGAGGGATGTCGTTTCCAAAGAAAACTTTTGAAATTTAAGCTGGACGTTGACCAAGTGAGAATTTATTGTGAGAAAGCAGAAAGGACTTTCTGGGTGGTGCACAGCAGCAAAAACACAGAGGAAAAGGAGGTCAGAATCTACACAGAAATAGCAGTCACAAAGTATGAGGAAAAGAGTAAAATATAAGGTAAATCTCTTGGTTGTTTCACGATGCTGCATTTGAAGCTTCCTACCTGGCAGGCGCCCAGCTGGCCGCCGCCTCCTGCTGTGATCCCTCCCACAGTGGCGGCTCTCCTGTCTGCTATGGTGCTTATCATTTTGTTGTAAATACATCTCCATGTTGTGGGAGGGGTCCAGGAAGGAATAGGAAGGTATATCACGGTGCCCCTGAATCCTGGGTTTCTTCTCAGCATAGTTCCGCATGACAAGTACTCTTTCTGGGTCATCTGTCTTATACTCAACTTCCTTCAGCTTCCTTAGGAAGCAATTCCAGTCATACACAGAAGCAGTGGGGTAAGCTTCTGTGAATCCAACATCCAACTTCAGTCATAAACATAACAATTTTAAGCCAACCATGTTTCATCTACATGCTGATCCATGATGTTATCTGTGAACATTCTAGGAGACATCTAACAACCACATTGCTGTTATCACACTCCAACAATAATTCCTCAATATATCCAGGCAAAGTTCAATTTTCTAGCTATCTCAAGTAGCATAAGTGATTTTTTGCTTCCAGGTATTCTTAAAAGAAACTAGGTCATTTGTCCTATAGAGTTTCCCACAGTCTGAATTGCTGAAATCATCTCCTTAGGATGGTTTATCCAATTTCGAAGTGTTCTATATTTTCTGTAAATTGGCAGCAGGATCCAGAGATTTGATCTAATTCTGATGTCATAATCCACAAGGAAGCTCAAGAAAGTGGACTGTTTGTTTGGTTTGGGTTTCTGCTTTTGTGATGTTAATAGCCCATCTGTTAGTTCACTGGGATAAAAATGGTGATACTTTGATTCCATTATTTTTATTAAAAAAGGCTTCTCTAAAGGGAAATGTTCTTATCTTCTGATTTGTCCAGTATAACAACAGTTTTAAAACTGGAATCCATTCTATGGACATGAGAAGAGCCACAAACTTTCTAGGCCATGCCAACACATTATACAACTGAAAAGGTTTCTCAGACACCATGTTGAAAACTAGTTGTGCTTTTCAGAGATATCTTGGATTTCTCTATGACCTCTCCCCTAATAAATGCAGAACTTGGGTTCAGGTTCTTGGGAGTAAACTGACTTCAACAGATCAGGTAGGAACTCAGAAAAAAATGTTCTGTAAAAAGCAGTGGAATTTTAAATTGCTGGTAATAGCCTGTGCTGTTGTTTTTCTAGGTTTCAGTGGACCGGGTCTTAAAGACCCTGAAAGAAAATGCCAATAAAGCCAAAAGCTTACTTCTCACTACCATACCTCAGATAGGATCCATGGAATGGTCAGAAACCCTCCATAACATGAAGGCAAGTATCCTCTCCATCTGCAAGCAGACTCTCAGCTGCCCTTTGCTCTAATTTGCATTGGACCCTTGGTCCATCTGTTCATGTATTTTTTACTAGACTAGATGTTTTCTACATGTTTTCATGTCATTTACTAGCATACTAACCATAAATGGAAGAGAGAGATATTCTGGCTGGCAATGAAAGAGCACTAAAAGTTGAAGTGAAGGAGATTTATTATCTAGTCTATCAGGTTCTTGACACTGTCCTGCTTTGCAGTGTATCTGTAAAGTTTACTTCAGAAGATTGGTAGTGTTTGCTCTGTACACGTATTATACTGCAGACAAGGCTGTTTTCTCTTTGGCAGATCCATGCTAAGTACTGGCAGCCTTTAAAGCCAAAACACTGGCATGCAATACCAAAATGGTGCCAGGGATTGTCTACTTACAGTTAATGTTGCATCAGACAAACTAAGATAGTAATAAACATGTGGAGGGTTGCAGATTGGTAGCTTTTCAACTCTAGTATTAATTCCCAGAATATGATTTGAACTGATGGCTGAGCTCAGATGTATGGTTTTTATCTAGACCTCTTATATCTCTTGATTAACCACCTTAGATAAGGAGTTGGCTGAAATTGATCAGATGTTACATTCACCTAGTATCCAAAGAGGGTAGCCAGCATATCCAAAGGTCTCCTAGAATATATCTCTACTCTTAGGTCTTAGAGTTGAGAGAGGACTTGAAAAGTCGATAAAAGCCCTCTTAACCTGAATAACCACCGGGGAACCCTGGAATAACAGCTACTGTTTTAGTGTGATGACAGTACTGTGGTAGTAAATGACTGCCAACTGCTGGGCACGGAGGAGCCGTGATTTGTAGTTTGCTGACTGCCATGGTATAAATGCGCTCGCACAGCCCATTTCAAGCTGTCAACATGAAGCCACTGGTAAGCTGGGAAGTGACATACATAATGGGTTTTTACAAGCTGGTATAAGCAGGCTCCAGAAAACCAGCGTAATAAAATGTCCCTCAGCCTTGAGGACCGGCAAAGTCAGGAATACTGGCATTTTGTAATCTGTCTTCCCTACCAGATTTTAAATCCATAAGGAGCAGGAAACACATCTATTGGTTTCAGCCTATCTGCTCAGGAGATAAATGATCTTTAATGATAGGTCCTTTCCCTCATGAATTACTTCATCATAACTGAAATATAGGCAACTCTTTTTATACGGATGAAGAAAAGGGGAACAGAAAATAAGTTTTAAGAATTGGAGAATATCACTTTAAACTAGAAACAGTTACATCTGGTAATGAGTGTAACGCGATAGAATAGCATGACTTTGGCTTATCTAAACAAACACTGTTGACTGGCAGGAAATGTGATTCATACTTTTGGTACTGCTGAGGCTGTTACCTGCAGGATGGGATGGTGAGGTTTGGGGTTTGGGTTTTTTTTGGTTTTTTGTTTTTTTAAGGTTTCTGACCCTTGGTCAGAATTTGACTAACCCAATTTGACCATAGTCCCTTGAACTTTCAAAGATAATTTGTCAAGGAATAAATTTATTATTTCAGCTTCATTTTTAAGTAGAAATGTTTGGATAGTTGATTGGTGTTCTCTATTCCTTCCATGAAGCTTCTGAAAGTGTGTGTAAAATGGCATTTTTTAAAAGGGTTAATATGTGTAGAAGAGAGAAAATGAAGAATTGCTACTCTAGACAAAATTGAGAATCATGGCCTCCATTCTGTAACATATAAGGAATACCACACTAATAATCCCTTATTCCAAGGCAGTATTTTCAGCTCTCTGAACACTGAAGTGTGTATCATTAATTCACTTAATTCATTTCAGAATCACTTAGCGAGCACCAACTATATGTCAAGCTACGGTTTACACAGATATGTAAGATGCTGTTATGGAGAAGCTCCTAGTCTATTTGGAGATACTCGCATATTAAAATTTCATTGACATTTTTCAGCAGAATAAGACAAAGGCTAGAGGTTGGTGTATAAAATATGTCCTAGTGGATGTAAAGGGGCAGGGTGGGGATAAGTGAGATTCAGAACAGTCCTCTGAGATAAACATTCTAAACCTCACTTTACATGAAAGGAGAATGAGGAACTAATAGTTTAAAAAGAGTTATGCTCAAAACTGCGTATGTGGTTAGTGATTATTAAACTTTCAGTGAACGCGAGAATTTTCTGGAGAGTTTATCAGTATATATCCCATGAGTCCTCACTCTATAAAAATCAGAGTGGTAATAAGCACTCCAGGTGATTTTCATGCCCCCAAGCATGAGAATTCCTGCCTGTAGTAGTTGTTTGATCAATCATAATCTGTGTCTACTTCCTTTCAGAAAATGGCCCAGTTTTCTGTTTTGTTACCAAGACATTAAAATAGCATGGCTGCCCAGAAGACCAGGAGACTTTGAAATTCCAGTCCTTTTGGGAATTCCTGCTTGAGAAAACAGAAAATATATGCAGCTTTCATGCCCTTGCTGCCCAACAAAGAAGTGATAAGACATTGCACTCATCAGAAATGCCTTCTCAAAGACTTGGACTGCTTCAAATAATTGAAGGAAAGCAAATTACACTTCCAGAAAAGAAAAAAAAGAAGACACCTTTCACCATTCCCCTATTAAGTTTGTAACAATAAAGGTAGTCATTAATATTCCTGTGCTGCCAAGGAATTTGAAGAAGAAAAGCTCTTAGACTATTTACTGGTGTGACTGTAAGTTGGTATAATCTTTTTGGAGGGCAGTTTAGTAAAATGTATTAAAGGCTTAAAAAATACTCTTTGTGCTAGTTAGACTCCTCTTTAAGGAATTATCAGAGATACATATATATAATTATGAATAAAGAAGGATGTGTAACATAGTTATCATAGCAAATATTCAAAACAATCTGAATATCTAACAAATTAAGGTAAATCATGGTGAAGCTCTTAGATTGTGAAGCAGCCAACTGAACATCATAGCTTCACATAATGTACAAAAGACATTGTTGCTGTATAATATGGAATGAAGATATGTAAGCATTTTACAGTACTAATTTTGTTTTAAAATTCTACATAGTTATGTACAAAGAATAGAAAGAAATATATGTACTCTTCTGTTATTGTATCTGGGAAGAGGGATACTGAATAATTTTTAATTTTATTTTTCCATTTCTTCACATTTTTCTATAATGAGTATAATCGAATAGTGAAGTTTTAGAAATAAAAATGGGCTTAGAAAGATCCAGTTCTTGAAAACCCACTGTTTTTGGTAATGCAGCAGAAGTTAAGATGGCACTGCTAAGAGGAGTTCTGTTTGAGTTCCATCTTTATATTGTTAAAAAGACCATTAATGACTGTATGGTTAGAACAATATTTGGGTTTGCAACAATGTGAGAAAAGCTGAGTGTTTAATATGGAGCTAATCTTAAATTATTTAAGAGACCATATACACACATTCTAGTGTGTCAGATATTTTTTAAACTGATATTTGACTTTTTATTTCTACACCTGTTTATGATTTGATGAATTATTTTACATGAGTTGATTTTTTTTTTTAATAAAAAAAATGGAAGCTTCCTACTGGTTTTTATGCTTAATTTTATAGGAATGTGGTTTGTTTTCTTATCATAAAGAGATCATTTTTCCCTCAGAATTACTCCCCACTGTAGTCTGTTTCTCAGTCCTTTAGTAATGTATATCTCTTGCCTGTTTAAAGAGAATGTAGAATGAATGTGTTTGTGTCTAAGGAATTGTCTTCAAGATAATGAGCGGCTAACTGTAAATAATAAACCAGTTATCCTTCAGCATTAATCCAGAGCTGTTTGGGTTACAGGTAAGTATGGCTCTTGGACTCTGAAGCAGTGTTTCAGCTCTGTGCGTGAGACAGCCACAGAGGACGTGATGGATCCGAACCCAGGGTTCTCTGGCTCTGAACACCATGATTGTTCTCACTACCCTGTAATATATGCTATGCCTTACTATCCTTTCTTGGTAGACATCTAAGGATGTCAAGGCCGAAATGTAGGCATTTTTCTTGTTCCTTCAAAAGTACAGTGGTTTCCAAATTCAGTTCAGTCATTCAGTTGTGTCCAACTCTTTGCGACCCCATGGACTGCAGCAAGCCAGGTCTCCCTGTCCATTACCAACTCCCAGAGTTTACTCAAACTCATGTCCATTGAGTCAGTGATGCCATCCAACCATCTCATCCTGTGTCATCCCCTTTTCCTCCCACCATAGATCTTTCCCAGCATCAGGGTCTTTTCAAATGAGTCAGTTCTTTGCATCACATGGCCAAAGGATTGGAGTTTCAGCTTCAACATCAGTCCTTCAAATGAATATTCAGGACTGATTTCCTTTAGGATGGACTAATTGGATCTTGCTGTCCACGGGACTCTCAAGAGTCTTCTCCAACACTACAATTCAAAGACATCAGTTCTTCAGCAGTCAGCTTTCTTTATAGTCCAACTGTTAACATCTGTACGTGACCACTGGAAAAACCATAGCCTTGACTAGATGGACCTTTGTTGGCAAAGTAATGTCTCTGCTTTTTAATATGCTGTCTAGGTTGGTCATAACTTTCCTTCCAAGGAGTAAGCATCTTTTAATTTCATGGCTGCAGTCACCATCTGCAGTGATTTTTGAGCCCCAAAAATAAAGCCTTTCTCTTTCCACTGTTTCCCCCATCTATTTGCCATGAAGTGATGGGACCAGATGCCATGATCTTAGTTTTCTGAATGTTAAGTTTTAAGCCAACTTTTTCACTCTCCTCTTTCACTTTCATCAAGAGGCTTTTTAGTTCTTCTTTGCTTTCTGCCATTAGGGTGGTGTCATCTGCATATGTGAGGCTGTTGATATTTCTCCCAGTTGTGCTTCATCCAGTCTGGCATTTCTCCTGATGTACTCTGCATATAAGTTAAATAAGCAGAGTGACAATATACAGCCTTGACGTACTTTCCCAATTTGGAACCAGTCTGTTGTTCCATGTCCAGTTCTAACTTGCTTCTGCAAGTTAGAAATCTGCATACAGATTTCTCAGGAGGCAGGTCAGGTGGTCTGGTATTCCCATCTCAGAATTTTCCAGTTTATTGTGATCCACACAGTCAAAGGCTTTGGCATAGTCAATAAAGCAGAAATAGATGTTTTTCTGGAACTCTCTAGCTTTTTTGATGATCCAGTGGATGTTTGCGATTTGATCTCTGGTTCCTCTGACTTTTCTAAATCCAGCTTGAACATCTGGAAGTTCACAGTTCACATATTACTGAAGCCTGGCTTGGAGAATTTTCAGCATTACTTTGCTAGTCTGTGAGATGAGTACAATTGTATGGTAGTTTGAACATTCTTTGGCATTGCCTTTCTTTGGGATTGGAATGAAAACTGACCTTTTCCAGTCCTGTGGCTACTGCTGAGTTTTCCAAATTTGCTGACATACTGATTGCAGCACTTTCACAGCATCATCTTTCAGGATTTGAAATAGCTCAACTGGAATTCTGTCACCTCCACTGGCTTTGTTTGTAGTGATGCTTCCTAAGGCTCACTTGACATTTCATTCCAGGTTGTCTGGCTCTAGGTGAGTGATCACACCACCATGGTTATCTGGGTCATGAAGATCTTTTTTGTACAGTTCTTCGGTGTATTCTTGCCACCTCTTCTTAATATCTTCTGCTTCTGTTAGGTCCATACCATTTCTGTCTTTTATTGTGCCCATCTTTGCATGAAATGTTCCCTTGGTATCTCTCATTTTCTTGAAAAGATTTCTAGTCTTTCCCATTCTGTTGTTTACCTCTGTTTCTTTGCATTGATCACTGAGGAAGGCTTTCTTATCTCTCCTTGCTATTCTTTGGAACTCTGCATTCAAATGGGTAAATCTTTCTTTCCTTTTCTTCTTTGTCTTTCACTTCTTTTCTCAGCTATTTGTAAGGCCTTGTCAGACAACCATTTTGCCTTTTTTGCATTTCTTTTCTTGGGGATGGTCTTGATCACCGTCTCCTGTACAATGTTACAAACACCGTCCATAGTCTTCAGGCACTTTATCAGACCTAATCCCTTGAATCTATTTGTCACTTGCATTGAATAATCGTAAGGATTTGATTTAGGTTATACCTGAATGGTCTAGTGGTTTTCTCTACTTTCTTCAATTTAAGTCTGAATTTGGCAATAAGGAGCTCATAATCTGAGCCACAGTCAGCTCCTGGTCTTGTTTTTGTTGACTGTATAGAGCTTCTCCATCTTTGGCTGCAAAGAATATAATCAATCTGATTTCGGTATTGACCACATGGTGATGTCCATGTGTAGAGTCTTCTCTTGCATTGTTGGAAGAGGGTGTTTGCTATGACCAGTGCGTTCCCTTGGAAAAACTCTCTTAGCTTTTGCCCTACTTCATTCTGTACTCAAGGCCAAATTTGCCTGTTACTCCAGGTATTTCTTGACTTCCTACTTTTGCTTTCCAAATTATAGAAGTTATTTTCTTGATTCAGTAGTGTTTTCTTGCAACCTCATTTTTAACTTCTCAAATGAGGTATACAGTTCACTTATTTTGTTGCCCACCATTCACTCCTTAAGCAAAGCCAACAATATAATTTTCCTCAAAGCTCATCCTTGAAGATTTTGCTGACCATTTCTTCCTGGAATACGACTCAATTCCATGGTTCTTCACTCCTTTTCTTAGCTACAATAAGTGAACACTGTGATGAGCTCTGAGTATGTGAGAGTTTCTCCAGAGAATGATGGGCATATTAGAAAAGTTCTAGCTTAGCAACTCAGCCCCTTAGAAGAGTGCTGAATTACTAATTAGTACATCTGCATCTACGTAGAAATATTTTATTGGCATTGTGAGCTGCTTATTTTTATTTTGCATTGTTTTTCATGATTTTGATGAGTAGATAACTAGAATAGTTCATAGGCAGAGTGTTAACCAAAGAGTGGAGAAGGCTGGAATAGCAGGGTTACATTTGAGAACTGAAAATACTTTGCAGATTAGCCTCAGTGCATCCTGGATTTGTTCATAACAGGTCAAAACTTAAGAACAGCTAAATTCTCATTGGTGTGGGGAAGTCTAAATAAGGTTCATTAATTCAAATCAGTGTCTTTATACACCAGTATAGAACAATGTCTATGAAAAAAGTGGATATCAGAAAATTATGTGAAGTAAAGCAGTTTGTGTTTGTTAATAGCATATTTATGTTTTATGGCCACAGTTTCTGGAAAGAAGCTGAGTGACCACCTCTGAGGTATGAATCAAGAGAACTACTGTCTACCTCATACCTTTCTGTACTGTTTGGACTTTTTACCATAAGCATCTACTTAGTAAATGCTTATATGAATTCAGACTTAAATTGAAGAAAGTAGGGAAAACCGCTAGACCATTTAGGTATGACCTAAATCAAGCCCCTTATGATTACACAGTGGAAGTGAGAAATAGATTTAGGGCCTAGATCTGATAGATAGAGTGCCTGATGAACTATGGACGGAGGTTCATGACATTGTACAGGAGACAGGGATCAAGACCATCCCCAAGAAAAAGAAATGCAAAAAAGCAAAATGGCTGTCTGGGGAGGCCTTAAAAATAGCTGTGAAAGAAGAGAAGCGAAAAGCAAAGGAGAAAAGGAAAGATATAAGCATCTGAATGCAGAGTTCCAAAGAATAGCAAGAAGAGACAAGAAAGCCTTCTTCAGCGATCAATGCAAAGAAATAGAGGAAAACAACAGAATGGGAAAGACTAGAGATCTCTTCAAGAAAATTAGAGATACCAAGGGAACATTTCATGCAAAGATGGGCTCGATAAAGGACAGAAATGATATGGACCTAACAGAAGCAGAAGATATTAAGAAGAGGTGGCAAGAACACACAGAAGACCTGTACAAAAAAGATCTTCATGACCTGGATAATCATGATGGTGTGATCACTCATCTAGAGCCAGACATCCTGGAATGTGAAGTCAAGTGGGCCTTAGAAAGCATCACTACGAACAAAGCTAGTGGAGGTGATCGAATTCCAGTGGAGCTATTTCAAATCTTGAAAGATGATGCTGTGAAAGTGCTGCACTCAGTATGTCAGCAAATTTGGAAAACTCAGCAGTAGCCACAGGACTAGAAAAGGTCATTTTTCATTCCAATCCNTTTGAACTGTGGTGTTGGAGAAGACTCTTGAGGGTCCCTTGGACTGCAAGGAGATCCAACCAGTCCATTCTGAAGGAGATCAGCCCTGGGATTTCTTTGGAAGGAATGATGCTAAAGCTGAAACTCCAGTACTTTGGCCACCTCATGCGAAGAGTTGACTCATTGGAAAAGACTCTGATGCTGGGAGGGATTGGGGGCAGGAGGAGAAGTGAACTCCGGGAGTTGGTGATGGACAGGGAGGCCTGGTGTGCTGCAATTCATGGGGTCACAGAGTCGGACACAACTGAGCGACTGAACTAAACTGAACTATATGTTGGAAAATAGAGCAGTTTATATAAAATAATCTCTTCAGCCTGATGTTGATTTCTGTTAGGTCACGTCTTGGTCAGTGTGTCCAGTTCTGGGTACAATACTTTAAGAGAAACTCTGACCAAAAAGCACCAACAGAAGAGTATAGGAACTGGGAAAACAATGCCCACATATGTAATGGTGAAAGCAACTGAGTATGTCTAACTAAGAGAAAATCTTATGTGAGCATTTCAAATATTTAAAAGGCTGTCATTCAGTTATAGAGTAGTCTATCTCACTATTGAGTAAGCCTCCATAAAATCATGAAACATCTTTTTATTATGAGATCCTTTGTTCCATGAACTTATTATCACAAGATCAATCTATATTTGTGTAAGTAAAAATCATCTTATTTTGCTACATAAAACCTTCATTAGCTCTTCATGAACCTTCCCCTCCATGTCAACTTTCAGTAGGTAACTTCAGTTCCTTATTCACTGACAAAACTGAAGCCTCCGCAGAGAACTTCCAGGCATACCCCCCTTTACCATTCCTCAAACTCTTTTCTCCTCTCTTGCTATTTCTGACAATATACATAGCAGCACCTGGAGGGCTTCTTAAAGCAGACTACATGGCACCACCCTAGAGTTTCTTTTTTAAAAGTCCTCAGTCTGGGACATCGTAATCTGGGGTTTGTAGCCATCTTGAAATTATACACACATTTCAGTACTGTTGTCTCAGTCCCCCTTTCTATCTTTGTATCTTCCAGCCTCTACTGAGTTTGTTGACTGGTGCTCCCAACATAACCCATTCCACTGGTGGACAGAGGATACTTAGAAAAAATTCTGTCTCTTAAATTTTGAAATAAATCTACCTGTAACTTTCATTTATCCTTCTCTGGAACTGTTCGGGCGTCATCTAATCTCTTCCACACAGCACAGTTCTAATATTTGATGGCAGTTTATCTGTCCTCCCAAGAGATCTTTTTGCCTGAACATCTTTAGTTCATTTTCTTTTCCAGTGTTCCTGAAATAAAATTACATTTGATACTGTAAGTTTAAATGTACAGCACAATGGCATATGTATATATTGCAAACATTACTGCAGTAAGTTTAGTTAGCATCCATCACTTCATCAATTCAGTTCCATTCAGTCGGTCAGTTGTGTCCGACTCTTTGTGACCCCATGGACTTCAGCACACCAAGATTCCCTGTCCACCATCTCCCAGAGCTTGCTCAAACTGAAGTCCATCGAGTCGGTGATGCCATCCAGCCATCTCATCCTCTGTCATCCCCTTTTCCTGCCTTCAGTCTTTCCCAGCATCAGGGTCTTTCCCAATGAGTCAATTCTTTGCATCAGGTGGCCGAAGTATTAGAGCTTTAGCTTCAGCATCAATCACCTTAGTTACAGAAAAAAAATTTTTTCCTTGTGAGGAGAACTTTAGGCTCTGTCCCTTAGCATCTTTCAAATACGTCATAAAGCATTGTTAACTATAGTCATCATGTTGTACATTACATCCCCAGTACTTATTTAATTTATAACTGGGAGTTTATACATTTAACCACCTCCACATAATTCCCCTATCCTCTATGCCCTACTTCTGGCAACCTCAAATCTGATCTGTTTCTATGAGTTTAGTGTTCTATTTTAGATTCCACATATAAATGAGACCAAACAGTATATGTCTTTCTCTCACTTATTTCACTTAGCATAATGCTCTCAAGGTCCATCGGTGTTGTTACAAATGGCAGAATTTCCTTCACTTTATGGCTGTAGCATATTCCATTGTTTCTATATATACCACATTTTCTTTGTTCATCCCTCAGTGAGTACATAGTTTGTTTCCATGTGTCAGCTGTTGTGAATAATGCTGCAAAAAAAGGACATGGGGGTGTAGAGATCTCTTCAACATAGTGATTTTGTTTATTCTTGCGAACCTCCAGTGTTTCCCATAGTGGCTGTACCAATCTACATTCCCACCAGCCTTGCACAAAGGTTCTCTATTCTCTACATCCTGACAAGCATCTGTTATCAGTTTTGTTTTTGCTTTTTTTTTTGGAGGATAGACATTCTGATGGAATGGCTGACATGTAATCTCATTGTGGTCTTGATTGCACTACCCTAATGTTGAGCACCTTTTCATGTACCTTTTGGTCATCTGAATATCTTAGAAAAGTGTCTATTCAGGTCCATTGCCAATTTTTCAATTAGATGATTATTACTTGTTAACCTCTTTTCCGATACATGATTTGCAAATATCTTCTGCCATTCTGTAAACTGCTCTTTCATTTTGTTGACTGTTTCTTTTTGGCATTCAGAAGCTTTAAATTGGACGTAGTCCCATCTGTTTACCGTTGTATTTTGTTGCTTGTGATTTTAGTGTCATATTCAAAAAATCATTGCCAAGACCCATGTCAATAAGTATTTTTCCCAAGTTTTCTTCTAGAAGTTTTATGGTTTCAGGTCTTAACATTTAGGTCTTCAATTCATTTCAATTTAATTTTTGTGAGTAGTATAGGTATAAGATAGGGTTCAGAGTTTCTGATTCAAGACATCTGAGATAGGGCCTGATAATTTACATTTCTAATATAAGTTCCAGGTGACACTGAAGCCACACTTTGAAAACTGCTGTCATAGAGGTTTTCCCTACTCATCCACTTACTGGATCTTGTAACTCTTACCTAGTCAAAGATGTCACTCTGACACTTGACCCTCTCTAAAAATCAAACCATCTCTCATTACTGGATCATTGCATCTCAGTGCACAAATATGCTATTCTTTCTCCCATTAAAAAAATAAATACTTCTTGACCCCAATTCTGTTTACTGAATGTCTTAATGCTTTGACTTTCATTGAAATATGACCTCTTGAAGAGTTATATATTTTCACTGTCTCCAACTGGTCTTCATTCTTTGTTCGGCTCACTCCAAATCAAATTTTGTCAGCAACCCACTTCCAATACCACAAAATTATTCTCAAAGTCATCTCTAGTAAATCTGCTGGTCAGCTCTCAGACTTCATCCTTTTCCTATCAGCAGCATTTGATACATTTATCCATTCCTGCTATTTGATAACCTTTCTTCACGTGGCTTTCAGGGACATCACACTTGATTTTTCTTTTATTTCGACAGCTGCTGCTGCTCAGTCTCCACTTGTTCCTCCTCCCTATCTTTCAACATTACCTGCCTCAAGGCTCAATCTTGGGATTTTTCTATCTTCACTCACTGGGGACCATTTCTCATCTGCATCCCAAATCTGCCCTCCCAGCAGAGCTGGCAGTTCCTTCCTTCCAGTTACTCAGACCAAAAACATGGAGTCATCCTTGCCACCTCAAAAGCCATATTCACACCAGGAAAACTTTATTCACTCTGCCATCAAAACACATCTGGAAACTAACTATTCCTCACAGCATCTACTGTTTCTACCCTGATCTGAGCTGCTCTCATTTCTTATCTGACTACTGAAATAATCTTCTAACTGGTCTTCCAGCTTCTACTCTTCTCCATGAGACCTGCACCTTTCCCTTCTCTCTCTGAATTCCTTCCTAACTGTCCTCAAAACTCACTCTGCTCCATACCACCAACCTTACTTTTCCTATAACACACCAGGCCTTCTCCTGCTTAAGTATTTGCTTTGTGTCCCTCTTCCTGAAAAGTTACCCCGGATAAACATGTGGCTCAGGCTTGCAGCTCCTTCAATTCTCTGCTCAAAATAAACCTCAATAAAAGAAAAAAAAAAAAAATAAATAAACCTCAATAGGTCCACCTCAACCATCCTACCTTAACAGGAGGCAAAGATCCTCACTCCACTACACACCCCCAGCATTCCTGGCTCAACTTTTCTTTTTTCTCCATAGCTCTCAATGTTCCCAACATATGCTAGTATTTGTGTTTGCTTATTTGTTTTTGTTGTTTGTTGACACCCTCCCCCTACTGCCTTCTCTAAAATGTAAACTCTGCAGGAATACTGTCATTCATTGATACATATTCCAAATGACCAGAACAGTGTCTGTCTGGCACTTAGAAGGCTTTCAGCCAATACTTTTTATATGTACAGTTTCCCCTTCCTTATCACAAGCCCTGCATGTTCTAACATTTTCTGGCCTACTACAGCCTCTTCACCTCCCACACCTCATGGCACTCTAGATCAGACCTAGCCTATAGAAATATAACGTGCACCAATATGTAATTTTAAATCTAGAAGCCACATTTAAAAAGTAAAAACATAGTGGAGGAGCTGTTTGGCAGCAGCAGCTGCCTCCTCCTTTCCCACCACCCCAAATCAGAGTGGAAGAGGCAGAGTCTGGCACTGTAAGTGCAGATGGCCAGCAATCAGCCAGCAGCCAGTTCACTGCCTCCAGTTCTTCAGTTCTGAAAAGAAAAATCCTTCTTGAGAGGACACAAGAAGGTAGAATAGAAGGAAGCCAGGTCACCTCTTCTTATGGAAACACCAAGATCACAACTAACTGCTGAACCCCACTGACAAAAAAGCAAACAAACACTGAAACCTACCAAAAGAGACACTCTACATCCAAAGACAAAAGAGCCACAACAAGATGGTAGAAGGGACACAATCATGATAAATGAAACCTTGTACGCACAGGGTGTATAGGTTACACTTGGAAAATAATTATACCACAGAAGTTCTCCCACAGGAGAGAAAGTTTTGAGCCACCATGTCAGGCTTCCCAGCCTGGGGGTCTGGCAACAGGAGGAGTAGCCCCCAAAGAATCTACTTGCAGGCCAGTGAGGTTTGATCTGCATTTCGGACTCTTTTGTTGACCGTGATGGCTACTCCATTTCTTCTAAGGGATTCCTGCCCGCAGTTGTAGATATAATGGTCATCTGAGTTAAATTCACCCATTCCAGTCCATTTTAGTTTGTTGATTGCTAGAATGTCAACGTTCACTCTTGCCATCTCCTATTTGACCACTTCCAATTTGCCTTCATTCATGGACCTGACATTCCAGGTTCCTATGCAATATTCCTCTTTACAGCATCAGAGCTTGCTTCTATCACCAGTCACATCCACAGCTGGGTATTGTTTTTGCTTTGGCTCCATCCCTTCATTCTTTCTGGAGTTATTTCTCCACTGATCTCCAGTAGCATATTGGGTACCTACCGACCTAGGGCGTTCCTCTTTCAGTATCCTATCATTTTGCCTTTTCATACTGTTCATGGGGTTCTCAAGGCAAGAATACTGAAGTGGTTTGCCATTCCCTTCTCCAGTGGACCACTTTGTGTCACACCTCTCCACCATGCCTGCCCGTCTTGGGTGGTCCCACAGGGCATGGCTTAGTTTCATTGAATTAGACAAGGCTGTGGTCCTAGTGTGATTAGACTGACTAGTTTTCTGTGATTATGGTTTCAGTGTGTCTGCCCTCTTGCAACACCTACCGTCTTACTTGGGTTTTTCTTACCTTGGATGTGGGGTATCTCTTCACGGCTTCTCCAGCAAAGCACAGCCACTGCTCCTTACCTTGGACAAGGGGTATCTCCTCACAGCCGCCCCTCCTGACCTTGAACGTGGAATAGCTCCTCTAGGCCCTCCAGTGCCCACACAGCCACCGCTCCTTGGGTATGGGGAAGCTCCTCCCGGCTGCCGCCTCTGGCCTCGGGCAGGGGTAGCTCCTCTCCGCTGATCTGTGCTGTCTCAGCCTAGTAATCCAAGTCTATGCCCCAACCAGTAATGCTGAAGAAGCTGAAGTTAAACAGTTCTATAAAGACCTACAAGACGTTTTAGAACTAACACCCCCAAAAGATGTCCTTTTCATTATAGGGGACTGGAATGCAAAAGTAGGAAGTCAAAAAACACCTGGAGTAACAGGCAAATTTGGCATTGGAATATGGAATGAAGCAGGACAAAGACTAATAGAGTTTTGCCAAGAAAATGCACTGGTCATAGCAAACACCCTCTTCCAACAACACAAGAGAAGACTCTACACATGGACATCATGAGACAGTCAACACCGAAATTAGATTGATTATATTCTTTGCAGCCAAAGATGGAGAAGCTCTATACAGCCAACAAAAACAAGACCAGGAGCTGACTGTGGCTCATATCATGAACTCCTTATTATTGCCAAATTCAGACTTAAATTGAAGAAAGTGGGGAAAACCACTAGACCATTTAGGCATGACCTAAATCAAATCCCTTATGATTACACAGTGGAAGTGAGAAATAGATTTAAGGGACTAGATCTGATAGACAGAGTGCCTGATGAACTATGGACAGAGGTTCATGACATTGTACAGGAGACAGGGATCAAGACCACCCCCAAGAAAAAGAAATGCAAAAAAGCAAAATGGCTGTCTGAGGAGGCCTTACAAATAGCTGTGAAAAGAAGAGAAGTGAAAGGCAAAGGAGAAAAGGAAAGATATAACTATTTGAATGCAGAGTTTCAAAGAATAGCAAGGAGAGATAAGAAAGACGTCCTCAGCAATCAGTGCAAAGAAATAGAGGCAAACAGCAGAATGGGAAAGACTAGAGATCTCTTCAAGAAAATTAGAGATACCAAGGGAATATTTCATGCAATGATGGGCACAATAAAGGACAGAAACGGTTTGGACCTAACAGAAGCAGAAGATATTAAGAAGAGGTGGCAAGAATACACAGAAGAACTATGCAAAAAAGATCTTCACAACCAAGATAATCATGTTGGTGTGATCACTCACCTAGAGCCAGACATCCTGGAATGTGAAGTCAAGTGATCCTTAGAAGGCATCACTATGAACAAAGCTAGTGGAGGTGATGGAATCCCAGTTGAGCTGTTTCAAATCCTGAAAGATGATGCCGTGAAAGGGCTGCACTCAATATGACAGCAAATTTGGAAAACTCAGCAGTGGCCACAGGACTGGAAAAGGTCAGTTTTCATTCCAATCCCAAAGAAAGGCAATGCCAAAGAATGCTCAAACTACCAAACAATTGCACTCATCTCACATGCTAGTAAAGTGATGCTCAAAATTCTCCAAGCCAGGCTTCAGTAATATGTGAACCGTGAACTCCCAGATGTTCAAGCTGGTTTTAGAAAAGGCAAAGGAACCAGAGATCAAATTGCCAACATCTGCTGGATCATGGAAAAAGCAAGAGAGGTCCAGAAAAACATCTATTTCTGCTTTAGTGACTATGCCAAAGCCTTTGACTGTGTGGATCACAATAAACTGTGGACAATTCTGAGAGAAATGGGAATACCAGACCACCTGACCTGCCTCTTGGGAAACCTATATGCAGGTCAGGAAGCAACAGTTAGAACTGGACATGGAACAACAGCCTGGTTCCAAATAGGAAAAGGAGTACATCAAGGCTGTATATTGTCACCCTGCTTATTTAACTTATATGCAGAGTACATCATGAGAAACGCTGGACTGGAAGAAACACAAGCTGGAATCAAGATTTCCAGGAGAAATATCAATAATCTCAGATATGCAGATGACAACACCCTTATGGTAGAAAGTGAAGAGGAACTAAAAAGCCTCTTGATGAAAGTGTAAGTGGAGTGAAAAAGTTGGCTTAAAGCTCAACACTGAGAAAACGAAGATCATGGCATCCGGTCCTATCACTTTATGGGAAATAGATGGGGAATCAGTGGAAACAGTGTCAGACTTTATTTTTTTGAGCTCCAAAATCACTGCAGATGGTGACTGCAGCCATGAAAATAAAAGACGCTTGCTCCTTGGAAGAAAAGTTATGACCCACCTAGATAGCATATTGAAAAGCAGAGACATCACTTTGCCAACAAAGGTCCATCTAGTCAAGGCTATGGTTTTTCCAGTGGTCATATATGGATGTGAGAGTTGGACTGTGAAGAAAGCTGAGCACCGAAGAACTGANAAAGACGCTTACTCCTTGGAAGAAAAGTTATGACCAACCTAGATAGTATATTCAAAAGCAGAGACATTACCTTGCCGACTAAGGTCCATCTAGTCAAGGCTATAGTTTTTCCTGTGGTCATGTATGGACGTGAGAGATGGACTGTGAAGAAGGCTGAGTGCCAAAAAATTGATGCGTTTGAACTGTGGTGTTGGAGAAGACTCTTGAGAGTCCCTTGGACTGCAAGGAGATCCAACCAGTCATTCTGAAGGCGATCAACCCGGGATTTCTTTGGAAGGAATGATGCTGAAGCTGAAACTCCAGTACTTTGGCCACCTCATGCGAAGAGTTGATTCATTGGAAAAGACTCTGATGCTGGGAGGGATTGGGGGCAGGAGGAGAAGGGGACGACCCAGGATGAGATGGCTGGATGGCATCACAGACATGATGGACGTGAGTCTTAGTGAACTCCGGGAGTTGGTGATGGACAGGGAGGCCTGGCATGCTGCGATTCATGGGGTCGCAGAGTCGGACATGACTGAGTGACTGAACTGAACTGAAGCAGAAGACAGAGAGAAAGGCTCTCAGAAAATATTTGAAGAGATAATAGAGAACTTCCCCAACATGGGAAAGGAAACAGTCACTCAAGTCCAGGAAGCACAGAGTCCTAAGCAGGAACTTGGAAGAACATGCTGAGACATATAGTAATAAAAAAATATTAAATATTAAATATTTAATTAAATATTAAAGCAACAAGGGAAAAGCAACAAAAAATATGAGAGAACTCCCATAAGATTATCATGTGACTTCTCAGGAGAAAATCTGCAGGCCAAAAGGGAGTAGCACAATATATTTAAAGTGATGAAAGGGAAGAACGTACAGTCAAGAATACTCTAGCCAGCAAGGCTCTCATTCATATTTGAAAGAGAAATCAAAAGCTTTACAGACAAGCAAAATCTACGAGAATTTAGCACCACCAAACAAGCTCTGCAACCAAGTATTAAAGGAATTTCTCTAAGCAGAAAAGGCCACAACTAGAAACAACCTTACAAATGGAAAAGCTCACTGGTAATGGCAAACATACAATAAAGACAGGAAATAATCTGCAGACAAATATGATATCAAAACCAGCAACTGTGAGAAGAGGGCAGAAACACAGGAAATTGGAAATGCATTTGAAATTAAAAGACCAGCAACTTAATCCTATTTATATATATAGACTGCTATCTCAAAATCTCATGGTTTACCACAAGCTGAAAATCTACAATGGATATACATACAAGAAAGAAAAAGGAATTCAAACACAACACTAAAGATAGTCCAATCACAAGAGAATAAAGAAGAAGGGCAGAAAAAAAAGCCTATAAAAACAAATTCAAAACAACAAATTGGCAATAAGAGCATACATATTGATAGCTACACTAAATGTAAATGAATCAAATGCTCCAACCAAAAGACAACTGGCTGAATGGATACGAAAACAAGACTCATATATATTCTGTCGACAAGAGACCCACTTCAGATCTAGAGGCACATACAGACTGAGAGTGAGAGTACAGAAAATGTATTCCATGCAAATGAAATTCAGAAGAACCTGGAGTAGCAATACTCATATCAGACAAAATAGACATTCAAATATAGACTGGGACAAGAGACAAAGAAGGACCCTACATGATGATCAAGGGATCCATCAAAGAAGGTAAAACAATTGTAAATATTTATGCACCCAACATAGGAGCACCTCAATATGTGACAAAAATACTAACAGCTATAAAAGGAGAGAGCAACAGTAACACAATAATAGTGGCAGGCTTTAATACCCCACTTTCATCAATGGACAGATTATCTGGACAGAAAACTGGTAAGGAAACACATGCCTTAAGTGACACATTAGACCAGATAGACCCAATTGATATTTATAGAGCATTCCATCCAAAAGTAACAGAATATATATTCTTCTCAAGTGTACCTGGAATATTTTCCAGGATTGATCACATGTTAGGCCACAAAGAGAGCCTTGGTCAATTTAATAAATTTGAAATCATACCAAGCATCTTTTCTGACTGAGCATCTTTTCAGCATCTTTTCATCTTAATATCCGTGAGATTAGAAATCAGCTACAAGGAAAAAAAAATAAGCCTGTTAAAAACAAAGGTACATGGAGGCTTAACAATATGCTACTAAACAGCCAATAGATCACTGAAGAAATCCAAGAGGAAATGAAAAAACACAGAGACAAATGAAAATGAAAGCACAATGATCCAAATAGCATCAAAAGCCATTCTAAGAGGGAAGTTAATAGCAATATAATTGTACCTTAGGAAACAAAAATCCCAAACAGCCGATCTAACCTTACACCTAAAGTAACTAAAGAAAGAACATCAAAACTCAAAAGTCAGTACAGTACATATGAATGAGTGCCATTTCAAGAGTGAGTGTGTAAGTCCAATTTGTTCATAAGTCCAACAAAGTTCCCTAGGTACTTAACTAACACAATTGTCTATATAGTACTATACTGTCATAGGTTTGTAATACTTTTCATACAAATAATACATAAAAAACATGAAAAATAAAGAAAGCATTTTTAATCTTACAGTACAGTACCTTGAAAAGAATAGTAGTAAGTATAGTTCAACACTTGGCATACAGGGGCTGACATTGAGTAAACAGTCAAGAACTGGAGGAGGTGGTAGACGGTAGAACTGAAGTATGGTCAGGAATAGGAACCAGAGGGCAAGCTGCAATATCGCTCATGCCTGACACTGATGGCATGGGTTCTGGCTCCTTGCTGGATTCAATTGTATTTACCTTCTTGGAAAAACAATCCAGTGACGTCTGAGTAGTAGATCTTTTCTCCTCTCCATAGATGACACAGTAGCACTGACTGACTAAATGACTGCTGCAACCTTCATGTACTTCTCTACATTTGGGTCCTGTCCCTTAAAACTAACAGTGCCTCCCTAAATAAAGAAAACCCCCTTGCCA
Organism: Redunca redunca; assembly: GCA_006410935.1. Lineage (NCBI taxonomy): Eukaryota > Metazoa > Chordata > Mammalia > Artiodactyla > Bovidae > Redunca > Redunca redunca. The sequence continues at coordinate 48,586 of SJYQ01001359.1, forward strand.
TTTCCTGTGTCATGAATCTCTTCAGTTCTTCAGTTGCTTCTTCCGCCTCTTGTCTCTCTTTGTCCTTTCTCTGGGCCTCCAGTTACACTAGGTCTTCATCAATAAGTTCTTTGTGTTATACAGCAATGAGTTCAATGAAATTGTCCTCTTATAGATTTAGCTTAAAATAAAGATACTATACTACTGTACTCTACACAGTACTGTAAAGGACACAAAAGTACCACAACCATTTGTAGAGGATGCACACACATGGCAATGTACACCAGACATGTAACCTATGTAACTGGACATATGAACACACTTCTGCATCTTTGAAACTTAGCAACTTAAAGGTTTGTATGTAAGGGGTTTACTGTGGAAGAAATCATTAAGATCAGAGCAGAAATAAATGAAATAGAGACAAAATAATAAAAGGTCAATGAAACTAAAAGCTAGTTCGTTGAAAATATAAACTAAATTGATAAACATTTAGCCAGACTCATCAAGTAAAAAGGTCAAAGGCTCAAATAAATAAAAACAGATTAAAAGGGAGAAATCAAACCAAATAAAAATGATCATAAGAGGCTGCTACAAGCAACTACACACAAATAAAATGGATAACCTGGAAGAAATGGACAAATTCTTAGAATGGTATAATCTCCTAAAACTAAACCAAGAGGAAATAGAAAATATGAACAGACCAATCACAAATACTTAAATTGAAACTGTGAATAAAAAACTCCCAAGAAACGAAAGTCCAGGACCAGATGGCTTAACAGGTGAATTCTATCAAACATTTAGAGAAGAGTTAAGACCTATATTTCTGAAACTCTTCCAAAAAATTGAGAGGAAGGAACATTCCCAAACACATTCTATGAAGCCACTATCACCATGATACCAAAACCATACAGTTCAGTTCAGTCCAGTTCAGTTGCTCAGTCGTGTCCAACTCTTTGTGACCCCATGAATCGCAACATGCCAGGCCTCCCTGTCCATCACCAACTCCCGGAGTTCACTCAGATTCATGTTCATCGAGTCAGTGATGTCATCCAGCCATCTCATCTTCTGTCGTCCCCTTCTCCTCCTGCCTCCAATCCCTCCCAGCATCAAAGTCTTTTCCAATGAGTCAACTCTTTGCATGAGGTGGCCAAAGTATTGGAGCTTCAGCTTTAGCATCATTCCTTCCAAAGAAATCCCAGGGCTGATCTCCTTCAGAATGGACTGGTTGGATCTCCTTGCAGTCCAAGGGACTCTCAAGAGTCTTCTCCAACACCACAGTTCAAAAGCATCAGTTCTTCAGTGCTCAGCCTTCTTCACAGTCCAACTCTCACATCCATACATGACCACAGAAAAAACCATAGCCTTGACTAGACGGACCTTAGTTGGCAAAGTAATGTCTCTGCTTTTGAACCATACAAAGATACTACAAAAAGGAAAATTACAGGCCAATATCACTGATGAACCTAGATGTAAAAATTCTCAACAAAATACTAGCAATCTGAATCTGCCAATACATTAAAAGGATCATACACATGATCAAGTGGTATTTATCCTACAGTTGCAATGATTTTTCAATATCTACAAATCAATCAGTGTGATACACCACATCAACAAACTGAAAAATATGGGAAGGAAACCTAAAAGAGAGTGGACATATGTATACATATGACTAATTCACTTTGTTTCACTGCAAACATTATAAAAGCAAATATAATCCAATAAAATTAATTTTTTAAATTGAAGAATAAAAATCATATGATCATCTCAATAGATACAGAACATGCTTTTGACAAAATTCAACACTCATTTATAATACAGACAAAAACTCTCCAGAAATTAGGCATAGAGGGACCATACGTCACAAATGCTACATATGACAAACCTACAGCTAACATCATAGTCAACCAGGAAAAGCTGAAACATTTCCTCTGACATCAGTAAGGAGACAAGAATGTTGACTCTCACCAAATTTATTCAGCATAGTTTTGGAATTCCTAGTCACAGTAATCAAAGAAGAAAAAGAAACAATGGGAATACAAATAATGGGAAAAGAAGACATAAAACTGTCACTGTTTGCAGTGACATGATACTATATACAGAAAATCCTAAAAATGCTACCAGAAAACTACTAGAGCTCATCAATGAATTCTATAAAGTTCAGGATACAAAACTAATACATAGAAATCTGTTTAAAAACATCTGTGGATATTTTTACACACTAACAATGAAAGATCAGAAAGAGAAATTAAAGAAACAACCCCATTTACCACTGCATCAAAAAGAACAAAATACCTAGGAATAAACCTATCTGAGGAGGCAAAAGACCTATACTCTGAAAACTATAAGATGAAAGAAATCAAAGGTGACACAGATGGAAAAATATACCATGTTCTTGGACTAGAAGAATCAATGTTGTCAGAATGATTATACTATCCAAGGCAAAAACTATAAGATGAAAGAAATCAAAAGTGACACAGATAGAAAAATATACCATGTTCTTGAACTGGAAGAATCAGTGTTGTCAGAATGATTATACTATCCAAGGCAATCACAGATTCAGAACAATCTCTATCAAATTACCAATGGCATTTCTCACAGAACTATAACAAAAAATTTTAAAATTTGTATGGAGACACAAAAGAACCCAAATTCCCAAAGCAATCTTGACAAAGAAATATGGAGTTGGAGAAAGCAGGTTCCCTGACTTTAGACTATACTACAAAGCAACAGTCATTAAAACAGTATGGTATTGGCACAAAAATACAAATATAAATCAATGGAACAGGATAGAAAGCCCAGGATAGAAACCCTCGCACATAGGGTCAGTTAATGTATGACAAAAGGGGACAAGTCTGTACAATGAAGAAAAGTCAGTCTCTTCAATAAGTGATGCCAGGAAAACTGGACAGCTACCTGTAAAAAATAAAATAAAATCAGAACATTCTTTAACACCATATCCAAAAATAAACCCAAAATGGATTAAAGACTTAAGTGTAATACCTGATACTATAAAACTCTTAAGAAGAAAACATAGGCAGAATACTCTTTGACATAAATCACAGCAATACCTTTTTCATCCCATCTCCTAGAGTAATGGAAATTAAAACAAAAATAAACAAAAAGGACCCAGTTAAACTCAGAAGCTTTTGCACAGTAAAGGAAAGCAAACAAAATGAAAAGAAAATGAACTCACAAAATGGAGAAAATACTTACAAACAATGTGACCAACAGGGGATTAATCTCCAAAATTTACAAACAGCTCATGTAGCTCAAAGTTAAAAAAAAAAAAAAGGAATAAAAAAATAGGCAGAAGACCTAAGTAGACATTTCTCCAAAGAGGACGTACATACAAATGGGTAAGAGGTATGTGAAAAGATGCTCAACACTGCTAATGATTAGAGAGATGCAAATCAAAACCACAATGAGATATCACATGCAAATCAAAACCACAATGAGACATCACCTCACACCAGTCAGAATAGCCATCACCAATGCTGGAGAGGATGTGGAGAAAAGAGAATCCTTCTACACTGTTAGTGCGGATGTAAATTGGTACAGTCACCATGGAGAACAGTATGGATGGCATTGAAACACGTATACTATCATGTAAGAAACGAATCGCCAGTCTATGTCCGATGCAGGATGCAGGATGCTTGGGGCTGGTGCGTGGAGAGGACCCAGAGAGATGTTATGGGGAGGGAGGAGGGAGGGGGATTCATGTTTGGGAACGCATGTACACTCGTGGTGAACTCATGTCAATATTTGGCAAAACCAATACAGTATTGTAAAGTAAACTAAAGTTAAAATAAAAATTAAAAAAAAAAGAAACTAAAAATAAAGCTACCATGTGTGCTGTGTGCTGTCCAAGGGATTCTTAAAGAGTCTTTTCTAGCACCACAATTAGAAGGTATCAATTCTTCAGCACTCAGCCTTCTTTATAGTCCAACTCTCACATCCATACATGACTACTGGAAAAACCATAGCTTTGACTAGATGAACCTTTGTCAGCAAAGTAATGTCTCTGCTTTTTAATATGCTATCTAGGTTTGTCATAGCTTTTCTTCTAAGAAGCAAGCATTTTTTTAATTTCCTGGCTGCAGTCACTGTTCACAGTGATTTTGAAGCTCAAGAAAATAAAATCTGCACAGTGTAGCCTTCTATAAATTGTGAAGTGATTTAGTTGCTACTCTCAAAAGCCTGGCACATGCTTATACTTAATGAACAACCAACAGATTGTTATTGGTTTTACCTCAATCAGTTGTTTAAACTGAACAACTAATCATATCAATAAGATACTGAAAAAAGAATTTTTGAAAAAGAACAAACCTTAAAACACAAAAGTATTTTAGAATTCAGCATATAACTGAAAAAGGGATATGGGCTTGATTTCATAGACATTTTATTGCAGAGCACATTTCTTCACCATAAAAAAAAAAAAAAGCATTTGATGATTTCATTTAGGGAAATTGTCAGTGTTTGCAAACCATGCCGTTAGTTTCATAGATGATTCAAATTTAGAAAGTCTACACATCAGAATGAGATGTGCACTTATTAATATTCTTTTTGACCTCACTTTAGTTTGTAAATTCCACTCCCCCACAAGAATCAAGATTACCAGGCCTAAGTGGTAAGTAATACAAAAGCCAATTCCAAATATATGCAAAAATAAAAAAATATTTAAAAACCAGTAATGAATCTTATCCATTACCCATCTTCAAGAATTAACATCTCATAGCCTCAGCCACTTTGTTTCTTCTATACTCCCCACCACTACTCTCCTTCCATGCTCTTTTGAAGCATTTCACATATATCATATATCATTTCACATATATCATGTTATAGTCTTGGAGAAGACTCTTGAGAGTCCCTTGGACAGCAAAAAGTCAAACCAGTTAATCCTAAAGGAAATCATCCCTGACTATTCACTGGAAGGACTGATGCTAAAGCTGAAGCTCCAATACTTTGGCCACCTGATGCAAAGAGCCAACTCATTGGAAAAGGCCGTGGTGCTGGGAAAGATTGAAGGCAGAAGGAGAAGGGGATGACAGAGGACGAGATGGCTGGATGGCATCACCGACTCAATGGACATGGCATCACCAACTCAATGGATGTGAGTGTGAGCTGGCTCCGGGATATGGTGAAGGACAGAGAAACCTGGCGTGCTGCAGCCCATGGGGTTACAAAATGTTGGACATGACTGAGCAACTGAACAACAACAATATAAATCGTATAATTTTACTGATGAATTTCAAATTCCCATATCTCAATGTTACTTCTAAAGAGTAAGTATTTTTAAGATAGCCACAATACCATTCAGTTCAGTTCAGTTCAGTTCAGTCGCTCAGTCGTGTCCAACTCTGTGACCCCATGAATCGCAGCACGCCAGGCCTCCCTGTCCATCATCATCTCCCGGAGTTCATTCAAACTCATGTCCATCGAGTCAGTGATGCCATCCAGCCATTTCATCCTCTGCCATCCCCTTCTCCTCCTGCCCCCAATCCCTCCCAGCATCAGAGTCTTTTCCAATGAGTCAACTCTTTGAATGAGGTGGCCAAATTACTGGAGTTTCAGCTTTAGCATCATTCCTTCCAAAGAAATCCCAGGGCTGATCTCCTTCAGAACAGACTGGTTGGACCTCCTTGCAGTCCAAGGGACTCTCAAGAGTCTTCTCCAACACCACAGTTCAAAAGCATCAATTCTTTGGTACTCAGCTTTCTTCACAGTCCAACTCTCACATCCATACATGACCACTGGAAAAACCATAGCTTTGACTAGATGGACCTTTGTTGGCAAAGTAATGTCTCTGCTTTTGAATATGCTATCTAGGTTGGTCATAACTTTTCTTCCAAGGAGTAAGCGTCTTTTAATTTCATGGCTGCAGTCACCATCTGCAGTGATTTTGGAGCCCCCCAAAATAAAGTCTGACACTGTTTCCACTGTTTCCCCATCTATTTCCCATGAAGTGAGGGGACCGGGTGCCATGATCTTTGTTTTCTGAATGTTGAGCTTTAAGCCAACTTTTTCACTCCACTTTCATTTTCATCAAGAGGCTTTTTAGACAGAAAAATAAATAAAAGTTCTTCAATGTCAAATATGCCCCGAATATTCAAAAGTTCAAATGTTTCATAAATGTCACTTTTTAAAACTTAAATTTATTTTTAATTGAAGGATAATTGTCTTACAATATTGTGTTGGTTTCAGCCATACATCAACATGAATCAGCAATAGGTATACATATGTCCTCTTTCTCTTGAACCTCCCTACCTCCCACCCACCCAAAAATGCCAAAATTTTTTTTTGCACAAATTGTTTATTTGAATCAGGAGGCAGTTGAAGTCCACATGTTGCTATCAATTGATAAATATTTTCTTTTTCTTTTAATCTCTGTGCTTACTTGCCCTCCCTTGCTGGTTCTTCTACTCTTTCTCCCCTTCTCCATCTTTCATATGCACTCTTTCTCCTTACATTTTATTTGAAGAAACAGTTGTCCGACTGAAGTGACTTAGCAGCAGCAGCAACAGTTGTTTGTCCTTGCGAATTTTATATAATCCAGATTTTTGTCAGTGCATCCCCATTCCATAGTTTCGTTTAATCCTCTATCCTATGTATTTCCTCTAAATTGCTAAGCCAAATCTAGACATATTTTTTTCCAAAGCTACTTCAGAGGAGGTAGCCTATTCTTCCATCAAGGGGCACATCTGTGTCTTGGATCTGTCTTGGATCTAACAGCAATCAGCTTTTAATGCCTCTATCCATCAATTTAATATGAGTTTCCCCAAAAGTGATATTCTAATTCAATGTCACCTCCATTTAAATACATGAAAAGTCATATGGAAGCCTTCCTGTTTTAAGATCAAAACCATCTTAATTTACACAGAAAGAGCATTTCATAACATTTAAGTCATTCATGACAAACAACAAGCTTAGTAAGCAAGAAATCAAATTTTCTTAGAATTTAAGAATGTGTCAGATATATACCATAAAGATGAACTGGATAAACAATTAGGAACACAGCCATAGGAAAAGATGACAAAAGAAAAGGATGAAACTCTCTCTCGACATACTAGGAAGATTAAAAGAAAAAAAACTAAATAGTACCAAAGGTAATTTGAAATACAATAACAAAATTAGAAACTCAGAAGAAAGTTATATAGATAAGAGTTGGAGACATCATTGGCAAGCTGGATTATGAACTAAAGGAGAAGCCCAGATGTACAGAGAAAGAGATGGAAGGTAAGATAGAGAGCTTGAAACATAAAGTGCAGCAGAAATTCTAACATAGATCTTACTTAAAAGAATGCTTTTTCCAGAAAGAGGAAATAAAGGGAGTGGGTGGTGTGGCTCTAATGAGGAACTCATCAGATTCACTTACCAGAGAAACGAGTGAAAATTACTTTAAAACAACCAGTTAAAATCTCTGGATATGGTTCAAGTACATACAGTAACTATAGAAACACACACTTAAGAAAGGTTCCTGTAATTTGTTAAGAATATTTAGAGTCTGTAGTATTTGAACTGATATCTGCTTCCTCTTCCTCTGATCTAACTCAGCAAGATGGAAATTTTACTCCAGACTGGTATAACCAAGAACACAGGGATCCAGCTTCCAGCTTGAGAGCTATAGTCCCAGACAAGTGGTATGTTAGTATTCCTCCCCCACCTATCTATTCAGTTCAGTTCAGTCATTCAGTCATGTCTGACTCTTTGCGACCCCATGGACTGCAGCACACCAGGCTTCCCTGTCATCATCAACTCCTGGAGCGTACTCAAACTCATGTCCATTGAGTCAGTGATGCCATCCAACCATTTCATCCTCTGTTGTCCCCTTCTCCTCTTGCCTTCAGTCTTTCCCAGCATCAAGGTCTTTTCCAATGAGTCAGTTCTTCTTATCAGGTGGCCAAAGTATTGGAGTTTCCCCTTTAGCATCAGTCCTTCCAATGAATATTCAGGACTGATTTCCTTTAGAATTGACTAGTTGGATCTCCCTACAGTGCAAGGGACTCTCAAGAGTCTTCTCCAACATCACAGTTGAAGAGCATCAATTCTTTGGTGCTCAGCTTTCTTTATGGTCCAACTGTCACATCCACACATGACTACTGGAAAAACCATAGCTTTGACTAGACGGACCTTTGATGGCAAAGTAACGTCTCTGTTTTTTAATATGCTGTCTAGGTTGGTCATAACTTTCCTTCCAAGGAGCAAGCATCTTTTAATTTCATGGCTGCAGTCACCATCTGCAGTGATTTTGGAGCCCCCCCAAAATAAAATCTCTCACTGTTTCCATTGTTTACCCATCTATTTGCCATGAAGTGATGGGACCAGATGCCATGATCTTTGTTTTCTGAATGTTGAGTTTTAAGCAACATTCACTCTCCTCTTTCACTTTCATCAAGAGGCAAGTGTTGTGGCCAAGTGTAGGTGAAAGGTGGGTCTCTTCTGTCCAACTCCCAAGAAGGCTCTACCCTGGGTGTGGTGCTGATGAGAATACTGAGACCCAATTATCCTTCTCCTGGTTTATAAGGCAGTGATTCTATACTACAAGAGTCAAACAAAAAACAGAGCCAAAGGTGTTGTCCCCTCCTCACTACCACTGAGCACTTGGCTGTTAAATTGGAAGTGTCATCGACAAAGAAGGTTGCCATGGTCACCTCTTCCAACTCCACAGCCATAACTTAGAGAATTTTGCCTTGAGGGAGAACATGCTGTAAACCAGAGAACTATTCTCTTGCAAAAGGAACTGACTTCATTTGCAACAGAGTGGAGAACTTCAAACCTAAGGGCATTATCATAATTAGTAGAGGTTTGGTAAAGGGAAATTGAGATGATATTGGTAGAATCACTGGACGTATAAGCTAAATTGTAAGCTGGATAGTGTGTGTGAGAGAATCTTGGAAGGACATGGCTGAGAGGAGTCAAAACACACACACACATACACACACACACACACACACACACACACACTTCCAGAACTATCGCTTCAAAGGATTTTATATTTCACTGGTTCAGCTAGTGAGCAATTTATGTATCAGTGCATTGTTGAAAGTAATTAAATAATCAGCTAGCAATTAGTAGAGTTCAACATTTGGGTACAGTCAGGGACAGAGTCAGTCAAAGAGAACCCCCAAAAATCACCATTACCCCAAGGTGACTGTGGACATAACCAAAAATATGCTCCCTGAGAAGCAGTATCAGAAGTTGACCAGTGCAAGACAGAAATAGACTCTACTGAAATAATACAGCCAGTTACTCAGCCAATAAACTAGCAAATAGCAAAAAAGCACCAGAGGGAGAAACTAGTACCCAAAGTTACTAAGATATATTATCTAAAATATCTAATTTCCAACAAAAATTAGTCATGCAAGGAAACTAGAAAGTACAACCCATTCACTGGGGGAAAAAAGTCAGTCTTCAAAAACTGCCTGTGAGAGCAACTAGATATCAAATTTAACAAAGTCTTCAAAGCATCCATTATAAATATGTTCAAAGACTAAAGAGAACCATAATTAAAGAGTATGATGAAATGTTGCAGCAAGTAGAAACTATCAATAAAGATACCAGAATTATAAAAAAAAAAAAAAAAAAA
>SJYQ01001359.1:61126-118280 GCA_006410935.1 Redunca redunca
AAAAACCCTCGAATAGCCAAAGCAATCTTGAGAAAGAAGAATGGAACTGGAGGAATCAACCTGCCTGACTTCAGGCTCTACTACAAAACCACAGTCATCAAGACAGTATGGTACTGGCACAAAGACAGAAATATAAATCAATGGAACAAAACAGAAAGCCCAGAGATGTATCTACACACCTATGGACACCTTATCTTTGACAAAGGAGGCAAGAATATACAATGGAGAAAAGACAATCTCTTTAACAAGTGGTGCTGGGAAAACTGGTTAACCACTTGTAAAAGAATGAAACTAGAACACTTGCTAACACCATACACAAAAATAAACTCAAAATGGATTAAAGATCTAAACGTAAGACCAGAAACTATAGAACTCCTACAGGAGAACATAGGCAAAACACTCTCTGACATAAATCACAGCAGGATCCTCTATGACCCACCTCCCAGAATATTGGAAATAAAAGCAAAAATAAACAAATGGGGCCTAATCAAACTTAAAAGCTTCTGCACAACAAAGGAAACTATAAGCAAGGTGAAAAGACAGCCTTCAGAATGGGAGAAAATAATAGCAAATGAAGCAACTGACAAATAACTCACTTCAAAAATATACAAGCAACTCATGCAGCTCAATTCCAGGAAAATAAACGACCCAATTAAAAAATGGGCCAAAGAACTAAATAGACATTTCTCCAGAAATAAACTCACACATATACAGGGAACTCATCTTCAATAGAGATATCAAGAATTTTGTTATTGCTGTTGCTCAGTCACTAAGTTATGTTTGACTCTTTGTGATTCCATAGGCTATGGCACACCAGGCTCCCCTATCCTTCACTATCTCCCAGAGTGTGTTCAGATTCATGTCCATTGAGTCGGTGATGCTATCAAACCATTTCATCCTCTGCCTTCTCCTTTTGCCTTCAATCTTTCCCAGCATTAGGGTCTTTTAAGAGTTGGCTCTTCATATCAGGTAGCTAAAGTACTGGAGCTTCAGCCTCAGCATCAGTCGTTCCAATGAATATTAGGGACTGATTTCCTTTAGGAATGACTGGTTTGATCTGCTTGCAGTCCAAAGGACTCTCAAGAGTCTTCTCCAACACCACAGTTCAAAAGCATCAATTCTTTGGAGTTCAGCTTTCTTTATGGAGCAACTCTCACATCCACACATGACTACTAGAAAAACTATAGCTTTGATGGACCTTTGTTGGCAAAGTAATGTCTCTGCTTTTTAATATGCTGTATAGGTTTGTTATCACTTTCCTTCCAAGGAGCAAGTGTTTTCTTATTTCATGACTATAGTCACCATCTGTAGTGATTTTTTGGAGGCCAAGAAAATATAATGTCACTGCTTCCACTTTTTCCCCTTCTGTTTGCCATGAAGTGGTGGGACCAGATGCCATGATCTTAGTGTTTAATGTTGAGTTCGAACCAATTTATTCACTCTCCTCTTTCACCCTCATCAAGAGGCTCTTTAGTTCCTCTTCATTCCTGCCATTAGAGGGGTATCATCTGCATATCTGAGGCTGTTGATATTTCCCCTGCCAATCTTGATTCTAGCTTGTGATATATCCAGCTTGGCATTTCACATGATGTATTCTGTATATACATTAAATAAGCAGGGTGGCAACATACAGCCCTTCTGTTCCTTTCCCAATTTGGAACCAGTCAGTTGTTCCATGTCTGGATCTCACTGTTGCTTCTTGACCTGCATGCAGGCTTCTCAGGAGACAAGTTAAGGTGGGCTGGTACTCCCCTCTCTTTAAGAATTTTCTGCAGTTTGTTGTGATCCACATAGTCAACGTCTTTGGCATAGTCAATAAATCAGAAGTAGATGTTTTTCTGGAACTCTCTTGCTTTTCTAAGATCCAACAGATGCTGGCAATTTGATCTCTGGTTCCTCTGTCTTTTCTAAATCCAGCTTGTACATCTGGAAGTTCTTAGTTCATGTACTGCTGAAGCCTAGCTTGAAGGATTTTGAGTATAACTTTGGTAGCATGTGAAATGAGCACAACTGTATGGTAGTTTGAACATTCTTTGGCATTGCCCTTCTTTGGGATTGGAATGAAAACTGACCTTTTCCAGTCCTGTGGCCACTATTGAATCTTGGAGGACAAAAGAAGCAGGACAAAGGCTAATAGTTTTGTCAAGATAACACACTGGTCATAAACAAACACCCTTTTTCAACAACCCAAAAGATGACTCCACACATGGACATGACCAGAGAGTCAACATGGAAATCAGATTATGTTCTTTGCAGCTGAAGATGAAGAAGCTCTATACAGTTAGTAAAAACAAGACCTGGAGCTAACAGTGGCTCAGATCATGAGCTCCTTATTTAAAATTTCAAGCTACAATTGAAGAAAGGGAAAACCACTAGGCCATTCAGGTATGACCTGAGGTGACAAATATATTCAAGGGATTAGATCTGATAGAGTGCCTGAAGCACTATGGATAGAAATTTATAACATTGTACAGGAGGCAGAGACCAAAACCATTCCAAAGAAAAACAAATGCAAGCAGACAAAGTCATTGTCTGAAGAGGATTTATAAATAGCTGAAGAAAGAAGAGAAGTGAAAAGCAAAGGAGAAAGGGAAAGATAAACCCAACTGAATGCAGAGTTCCAGAGAATAGCAAGGAAAGATAAGAAGGCCTGTGTCAATGAACGATGCAAAAGAAGTAGAGGAAAACAAAGAATGGGAAAGACGAGATCTCTTCAAGATAATTGGAGATACCATGGGAGTATTTCATGCAAAGATGGGCATGATAAAAGACAAAAATGGTATGGACCTAATAGAAGCAGAGGAGATTAAGAAGAGGTGGCAAGAATACACAGAAGAACTCTACAGAAAAGGTCTTAATGACCTGGATAACCACAATAGTGTGGTCACTCACTTAGAGCCGGACATTCTGGAGTGTGAAGTCAAGAGGGACTTAGGAAGCTTTACTAAAAACAAAGCCAGTGGAGGTGATGGAATTCAAGCTGAGCTACATAAAATCCTAAAGGATGATGCTGTTAAAGTGCTGCACTCCATCAGTTCAGTTCAGTTCAGTTGCTCGGTTGTGTCCGACTCTTTGCAACCCCATGGACTGCAGCACACCAGGCTTCCTTGTCCACCACCAGCTCCCAGAGCTTGCTCAAACTCATGTCCATCCTTTCGGTAATGCCATCCAACCATCTCAGCCTCTGTCATCCCCTTCTCCTCCTGCCTTCAATCTTTCCCAGCATCAGGGTCTTTTCCACAGTGAGTCAGTTCTTCACATCAGGTGGCCAAAGTATTGGAATTTCAGCTTCAGCATCAATCCTTCCAATGAACTCCACATGTCAGTACTCCATATGTCAGCAAATTTGGAAAACTCAGCAATGGCCACAGGACTAGAAAAGCTCAGCTTTCATTCCAATCCCAAATAGGGGCAATGCCAAAGAATGTTCAAACTATAACCAACAACATGACAATACAAACTGAATTAATTTTTAACATGGTAGCAGGGACTTCCCTGGTGGTCCAGTGGTTAAGAATCCACCTGACAATGCAGGGGATACAGGTTTGATCCCTGGTCTGGCAAGATTCCACTTGCCTCAGGGAAAGTAAGCCTGTGTGTTGTCAATCTACTAAGCCCTAGCTCTAAAGAAGCCCCCATTTGCCACAACTAGAGAAAGTTGGTGCACAGGAACCAAGACCCAGAGCAGCTAAAAATAAATAAATAATTTTTTTTCAATGGTAGAGATGGGAGAGCAAAGGAAAATGAGCTAATTATACTAATTTTAAGAGTTTCTCTCTGTACTATGGTCAAGATCCAAATTTGATCCTGAGATTTTTTTTAGCTGCCAGGAATAGTAAAAACAAAAGTATGACAAGTGTTATAGTACTCATTACTAGAAATGAGGCAACATGTTAAGTTCACAATAAATCCCTAAATAAAGTGTATAAGAAATAGCTGTCAGTCTAGATTCTTACATGCAAGAAACAGATGTCATCTCCAGCTAAGTCACTAAACAGATAGTGGGACGGCTCACAGAATCTACCATGAAGAACTTATATACAGACTCAATATGAAACCACAACATGAAAAATGAATGCAAGCATGTTTCAGAGTTGAAATGGAGATAAAACTGCTCCTGCCAGTGCCACTGGACACTGCCACTTCCACCGGCACAGCTAGTGCAGCTGTGTAGTGTATCTGGCAGCATCTGATTGGTAGAGCCGAGGTCACATGTCTGTGCTCCAGATGCAAAAGAGAAAGGGAAAGTAAGCATCTGGCACTGTTAGCTCCTATAGCATACTCTACCATATGAATCAAATAATCTGGGGGTAAGGAATTCCACTAAAACAGATGATATAAATACAGACAATAACCCTAGCTGTCTTATGAATTTGCTCTATAATAAATGAAGTCCACCCTGGGAGGGGCTTAACAAAGAGACAGCTAATTGTTCCTTGTTTCATACTGACTTACTGATCTAACTATTCTCAATCCAATGATGTATTATAATCCTGCATTTATTTACTGTTTTCAGTGGAGGCTTTTAATACATACATGTTTGTAGTTTTAGTGAATCAATTTAACTTGATCAAAACGTAGAACCCAGCATGCCTGCAGGAGTGGCTATACTAGCAATCCTTCTTCTTATATCAAATGGCTCTTAATAAAACTGAATCCATCAGTTAAAACAGCAAATGATTAGGTTAAGAAAAAAATATCAGCATATAATAAACACTTGTTTACCTTAAAATGAAATTAGCCATTATCCAAATAGAAACTGAAATTCCCACCAAAATATGAATTTCAAAAGTGACAGAGATACATATAAAGAACTGAAAATTGAAGTAATAAAAAAACTACTGGGGAGAAGATTAATTCAACTACATGCATGACCATCTCAAAAGACAAAGTGAGCTCTGTTGTCTTCTTCCTGAGTAGTGACTGCAACTGATGAAGGAGCAGTCCATAATGGCCTGTTTCTTTCCATGGCGCTGAGTGGAGCCTGCTTTGCTGCTGCTGCTGCTGCTAAGTCACTTCAGTCATGTCCTGCTGCTACTGCTAAGTCGCTTCAGTCGTGTCCCACTCTGTGTGACCGCATAGACAGCAGCCCACCAGGCTCCCCCGTCCCTGGGATTCTCCAGGCAAGAACACTGGAGTGGGTTGCCATTTCTTCTCCATCAGTCATGTCCAACTCTGTGCATCCCCACAGATGGCAGCCCACCATGCTCCTCTGTCCCTGGGATTCTCCAGGCAAGAATACTGGAGTGGGTTGCCATTTCATTCTCCAACACATGCATGCATGCTAAGTCACTTTAGTTGTGTCCAACTCTGTGCAACCCCATGGACAGCAGCCCACTAGGCTCCTCTGTCCCCGGAATTCTCTAGGCAAGAGTACTGCTTTGCCAGGTGACTTCAAATGCAGGCTATTTCAAAAGGTGGATTCAGGGACAGCATATTTTTTTAGAGTATGACTGCCAGTGAGCATAGGTGAGGCATGCTTAGGCTTGCTGCAGGATGATGATCCTTGGATTATATGGACAAATTAGCCTGAAACAAGTAACTTAAGACTGTCTCTCAAAAATCTCAAGGTCCAACTCTGAACCAGAATTTAAAATATCCTCTACTGATAATATGTGGAAGTAGAAGGAAATGCTCCTGGAAAGAGAAGAGATGGAAAATATGAAGCTGAGTTTCTGGGAGAAGAAAGCCTTTTTCTGCTCACAGAGCTGCTCTCTATTCCAGGGGCAGTTGGCCTTCTCTCTGTACCTTCATCAAAATTGCTTCTCTATTGCTCTTGCTTAATAAACCTAAATGCTGTGAGTCACTTTTACCAGCAATGTAGACAGTTCTTGGTAACTGCTGAACATCCTGAGCAAACAATCCTGACTCACCAAAAAGAAAAAAAATATACATTAAACATCATAGTAAGGATGAAGCAGAGAAAAAAAAATTCAGGGCACAAAGAGAATTATCTGATAATGCATGAGATTGTTTTGGTTGATACTGCTGATTAATAAGGATTTATTTTTAATGCCAAATTTTCAACATGCAGTTTTCTCAATTCACTTAAAACAATGCTGGGTTTAGTACTATTCAGAGGTTGTTATTTAACTGGAAATAGAAAATCTCTTAGAGCCAATATGAAATTTTGATTTACTTATTATTTCTTAATTAATAGAAACCAAAGTTAAAGTCAACATACCTTCAGAAAAAATACTGGTTTAGGCTGCTCATATTTTTTCCCAAAATTTTCTGTTAGTATTCCTGATTATAATACACACACACACACACACACACACACACACTGCCTTTTCCAAGAATATGGAAGACTAAGTAAAATATGTGAAAATTTTTTACCATAGGAAGTTAGAAATGCAGACAAAGGTAGCACTCTGTTAAGTGCATAGATGTGATGTCAATATAGTGAAAGAATTTCCAAAGGCCCCAAAACAAGAAGGAACAGAAAAACAAAGCAGTGATAGAATGAGGAGGGGGAGCATTAGCAATCTGACATTAGCAATGAAGATTTGAATTTTTGCAATAGCCACTCACTGATGGAGATAAGACTTTGAGACTAAGAAAGCAAGACACTGGAAATTCTCACACAGAACTGGATCTCTTAAACAGCTATAAACTGATGGCCAAGAAGTCCTAGGATATATGCATGAGAATGCATAAGATTGTGCCATTTGCTGCCATTAGTGGCTCTGAGTTGAGAGAAACATCTTGTGAGTAAGTCTGCCTTCAAGTTGGTTTGGTATTTACTTAGTTGTGTGGTCTGAGTACCTCCATAAAAAGAAATTAACTAATTACAGACTAATCATTTGTGAGACCTGATAAAAACAGACAGAAGTTAGGAATTCCCTTGAGGTCCAGTGGCTGGGACTCCACACTTTCACTGCAGGGGGCATCCGGGTCAGGGAACTAGGATCCCACAGGCCACACAGCATGGCCAAAATAATTTTTTTTAATAAATAGAAAGAAAGAAGCAAAATGCTTTGGAAAGATTCACCTAAAACTCAGGCTACATAGGATTTTTGGATAAAGCCCCATTTAAAATGAACTCATTTTCCAAAATACAAAGCTCAAAAGAAAACAATCTTCCATTAGAAATGTCAGCAAAGAGAAGTGAAAGTGAAAGTCACCCAGTCCTGTCCAACTCTTTGTGACTCCACGGACTATACAGTCCATGGAATTCTCCAGGCCAAAATACTGGAGTGGGTAGCCTTTCCCTTCTCCAGGGGGTCTTCCCAACCCAGGGATCAAACCAAGGTCTCCTGCATTGCAGGAGGATTCTTTACCAGCTGAGCCACAAGGGAAGCCCAAGAATACTGGGGTAGGTAGCCTATCCCTTCTCCAGAGGATCTTCCTGACCCAGGAATCGAACCAGAGTCTTCTGTGTTGCAGGTGGATTCTTCACCAACTGAGCTATCAGGGAGGAAGAGAGCCAAATAATATTTCTAAGAATGTGAGATAATGGAGAACTTAATTACCTAAATCCTATTATAAAAATATTTTTGAACATAATGGAAAATATGCTAATGTATGTATATATGTATATATATATATATATATAAAGAGAGAGGGAAAATTTTCTGGAGTTAAATTGTAAAGAAACTAATTATGTAGATCCAATTGCATAAAGGACTTTGAAAAACAAAAAGAGCTGTATAACCAACAGTTGTTGGGCAGAAAATAAAGACTGTAGTGATGGAAAACAGATCAGTGAATTGCCAGGGGTTAGAAGTGAGGGAAAGGTATAACTACAAAGCAAGGTTTTGGGAGTGAAGGAATTGTTTTGTATCCTGATTGTGGTTATGATTCACATGACTCTGTATAAGTGAATGCACTATACACCCACAAAAAATCAATTTTTCTGTATGATAATTTAGAAATAAAAGATAAAGAAGAGTTGGAGGGACTTCCCTGGTGGTTTAGTTGTAAAGAATTTCCTTGCCAATGCAGGAGGCAAGGGTTTGATTCCTGGTCCAGGAAGATCCCACATGCCTTGGAGCAACGAAGCCTGTGCACCACAACTACTGAGCCTGTGCTCTAGAGCCCAGGAGCTGGAACTACTGAGCCCAGATGCCACAACTAATGAAGCTCATGCGCCCTAGAGCCTGTGCTCCACAGCAAGTGAAGCCACTGCAATCAGAAGCCTGCATACTGCAACTAGAGAAAAGTCCTTGCAGCAGCAAAGACCCAGCACAGTCAGAAATAAATAAATAAATAAATAATTTATAATTATTAAAAAAGAATTGTTTTAAAATATACTTTAGAAAAGTAGAAATGAAGGCTATAAAGATATAGTTATTAAAAAAAAATCACTGGAAGGATTAAACAGCTGGTAAACACAATAGAAGAGAGTTGGTCAACTGTAAGACAGGCTTAAAGAAATTACCCAGAATGAGGAGGCAGTCCTAAGATGGCGGTCCTAACATGGCAGAGGAATAGGACGGGGAGACCACTTTCTCCCCCGCAAATTCATCAAAAGAACATTTAAACACTGAGTAAATTCCACAAAACAACTTCTGAATGCCGGCAGAGGACATCAGGCAAGCAGAAAAGCAGCCCATTGTCTTCAAAAGATGTTTTATCAACAGTGCTGTATAGAAGGAGAAGTCTTGAGACTACTATAAAAATAAGACTGAAAACCAGAAGCAGGAGGTTTAAGTCCAAACCCTGAGAACACCAGAGAACTCCTGAGTCCAGGGAACATTAATTGACAGGAGCTCATCAAACGCCTCCATACCTACACTGAAACCAAGCACCACCCAAGGACCAACAAGTTCCAGAGCAAGACATACCACGCAAATTCTCCAGCAACACAGGAACACAGCCCTGAGCTCCAATATACAGGCTGCCCAAAGTTACTCCAAAACCACTGACATCTCATAACTCATTACTGGACACTTCATTGCACTCCAGAGAGAAGAAATCCAGCTCCACCCACCAGAACACCAACACAAGCTTCCCTAACCAAGAAACCTTGACAAGCCACCTGTACAACCCCACCCACAGTGAGGAAACTCCATAATAAACAGAACTCCACAAAGTGCCAGAATACAGAAAGGCCACCCCAAACTCAGCAATATAAACAAGATGAAGAGACAGAGGAATACCCAGCAGGTAAAGGAACAGGATAAATGCCCACCAAACCAAACAAAAGAGGAAGAGATAGGGAATCAACCTGATAAAGAATTCCAAATAAAGNAGGGGGGTTCAGGATGGGGAACACGTGTATACCTGTGGCAGATTCATGTTGATGTATGGCAAAACCAATACAATATTATAAAGTAATTAACCTCTAATTAAAATAAATGAATTTATATTTAAAAAAAAATTTTTATTTGCACACAGGATAATAAAAAAAAGAAAGAAAAGAAATTACTCAGAATGAGAGAGAGCGAGCAAAAGAGCAAGAGAATGAATATGCAAGAGATGTTAAGAATCCAGGAAGACTATCATAAAATCTAATAGAAGTCTAGGTAGAAAGAACAGAGAAAATGAGAGAATAGAGGACTGACAGGCAATATCTGAGAAAAGTAGAAAAGACTGAAATGTTGCCCAAAATTATGGACAAACATGAATATTTAGATTCAGGAAACAAATTAAGGTCCATGATGAAAAAATGAAATTCATACCTAGACAAACAGTGGTGAAAATGTTGAAAAAATTTAAAAGCAATTAGAGATAAAAGATTACCTACAAAAGAACACTCATCTGTATACTAGCAGATCTGTGATCATCTGCAATATAAGTCAGAAATCAGTGGAAAAAATTACCAGAATATACAACTAAACTATGCCCTATGATTTAAAAAGTAAATTCTTTTTGAGAAGGAAAAAAGGTGAGTCATCTCTTTTCCTGTCAAAGATTGCTTAGCAGTAATTCTGTAAATCAGAAGAAAAGCCTGGCAACTGAAAACTGTACCCAGCAATTGAAACAATATTAAATCATAAGTATTTTCCACTAATTTAAGGCTATGAAGAAATGTGGTTGGGTTAATGGACAAGTGGAAAAAACTTACTGAAGAAACAGCGTATGATATCCAAGTACAATGACAGATGCTGGGGTCAACTATCCTAGATTTTGACTATTTAGACAAGAGACGCAATAGTGGTCAGCAGTGTTTAATTTACGCAAGGTTGTAATGTACTGACTTGTAGAGGCTGTCAATAATCTTAATGCGTAATAGTTTGTATACAATAAAACAAAGCTATCAATGTATTTCAAAGAGTTTGATTAAATTTTCAGGGCTATTCTTTCTCATCAATTACAATTTTTTTTAAACTACAAAAGTAAATTCTGTGTGCTGCAGAAAATTTTAAAGATATAAGCTGCAAGAAAAAAATATTTGTATTTCCTTTATTCTTACCAAAGAAGACATTTATCAGTTTTTTAGACTATTTCAAGTATACCTTCTTTTATTATCTTTTAATTAAATTTTTAATTTATTTTTTATTTTTCAGCTCTTGTGAGTCTTCCTTGTTCTGTGGGCTTTTCTCTAGTTGCAGTGCACGGGCTCCTCATTACAGTGGCTTCACTTGTTGCCGAGCACACGACACATGGGCTTCGGGAGTTGTGGCACCTGAGCTCAGTAGTTGTGGCTCCAGGGCTCAAGAGCACAAGCTCACCAGTTGCAGTGCAGGGGCTTAGTTGCTCCTCAGTATCTGGGATCTTCCCAGATCAGGGGTAGAACCTGTGTCTCCTGCATTGACAGGCAGATTTTTTACCACTGAGACACCAAGGAAGCCCTAATTAAAATTTTCATTTTGAGAGACTTATAGATTCACATGCAACTCTAGAAAACAATGCAGACAGACACTGAGAACCTTCCATCCAGTTTCCCCCAACATTAACATCTTGCAAAACTATAATACAAAACATAGCTAGGATGTTTACATCAATACAGTCAAAACACAAATGTTTCCTTCACAAGAATCTTTCATATGGCCCTTTCAAGATGATTAAACCTCAATATTCCCGTTTTATACTTAATAGGAAAACCATCATAGAGTACCTCACTATAACATAAACTTAATTCTACTATGGATTATTTTCAATCTCTCACACTGTCTCTAAACTTTGGACATCTGACTTATTCCTCAACATCAACAATATAAATGGTTTCTTCTATATTTGTGAGTAACTGATCAGTCACTTTCTTCCTTGTTACAAGGGGGAGAAGGATCTATAATAAGCATAAAAATACTAAGTGACATGAAAATAGCTAACATTCATTCTACCATTTCCATGTGCCAGACAATATGCTATTCATTTAACAAGTATTAAATACTTTGATTCTTACAACACATCCATGAGGCAGATACTATTAAATTCCCCATTATGTAGATGAGGAAACTAAGGCTCAAGGATATTAGGTAACTTGACCAAGTCACACATAGTTTAACAGTGGTATAACCAGGATCAAACCCATAAGGTCTATCTCTAGATTCTGAAAGTAGAGGTACTAGAGAAAAAGAAAAATAGGGTAGGCTCAGCAGAGAAGGGTGAAGGTTATAAACAATATTAAATAGAACAGTCAGCATAAGAAAATGACACCTGATGATAAGAGAATTAGTCTCCGGGGAAGAGAAGTCCAGAGAGAGGACTTCTAAGACCCTAAGCTGGGGAGGGCTGGCATATTTGAAGAATGGCAAGGAGGCTGGTGCAGCTGAAGCAAAACAATCCAGTGCAACAATAGCAGTAGGTGAGGTGAAAGAGACAGATATAGGCATGGAAGTCACTAAAAAGTTCAGGGATTTTTCTGAGGGATGGTGGTGTCTTTGTGGATTTTTTCTTTGTTTTTAGTAACAACTTTATTATATTACAATTCACATACCTTAAAGTTCACACTAATAAAGTGTATAAGTCAGTGGTTAAATAATACATTCAAAACTGTGCTACCACCACCACAATCCAACTCCGGAGGATTTTCATCACTCCAAAAGAATCCCCATATCTTAGCAGCTGTTTCTCATTCCCCCTTTCCCCTTGCCTCTGAAAACCACTAATTCACTTCCTGTCTCTATGGAATTGCCTATTCTGGACATTTCATATGAAAAGAATCATACAATATGTGACCTTCTGTAACCGGATTCTTCTGTTTGGCATAATAGTTTCAAGGTTCAGCCACTCTGTAGCATACATATATCAGTACTTTGTTACATTTTGGGGCTGGATGATACCACATTTTGGTGTATTAATTTGGCACTGGGCTACACAAATGACAAATATGTTTGCTGATATATTATAAAGGATACAACGCAGGAATAACCAAATGGAAAAGATACATAGGGAAAGGTATTGACAGGTGGTGGTGGTAATGAGGGTTTGCTGAAGTGCTGCATAAAGTTTCCCCACCCTCTCCAGGCATACCACCTCCCAGGCCCTCAACATGTTCACCAATTGAGCTCTCTGAACCCCACTGATTAGGAGTTTGTATGGAGGTTTCATTGCATAGACATGATTAGTTCAATTATTGGTCATTGGTGAGTGGATTCAATCTATAGTTCCTTTCTCCTCTGAAGCGGGGATAGGGGACTGAAAGGTCCAACCCTCTTACCCTGGTTTGATTTTTCTAGCCCTGAATCTGAAGCTATCTAGAAGCCTCAGTCAGGAGTCATCCCATTAGCATACAAAAGACAATCATCTCTCAGGAGACTTCGAGGGTTTTAGCAGCTCCTTGCCAAGAAGGAAGTGGGGCCAGCAAGGACCGAATAGATTTCTTATTATACCACAATGTACTGTGCTGTGCTAAGTCACTTCAGTCATGTCTGACTCTTTGCAACCCCATGGACTGACTATTGCCCATCAAGTCCCTCTGTCCATGGGATTCTCCAGGCAGTAATAATGGAGTGGGTTGCCATTTCCTTCTCCAGGGATCTTCCCAACCCAGTGATCCAACCAGCATCTCTTGTCTCCTGCACTGGCAAGTGTGTTCTTTACCACTAGCACCACCTGGAAACTAGAATTTTACAATGTACTAATTATGCAGCTAAATTCTGATATTTTTCCCTCTGATTTTGTCTAGAATTTTAATCCACCATCATTTCTGAAACATCTACACAATACCTGCCACCCTACTCCAGCTGGGAAGAGACACCTATTTAAAAAAACCCAATAAACACCTCATAGATTGTCATTCTCTTGTATTACCTTGTCATTTTGTTGTTGTTCAGTCACTCAGTCATGTCCAACTCTTTGCAACGTCATGGACTGCAGCACGCCAGTCTTCCCTGTCCAACACCAACTCCCGGAGCTTGCTCAGACTCATGTTCATCGAGATGGTGATGCCATCCAACCATCTCATCCTCTGTCGTCCCTTTCTCCTTCTGCCTTCAATCTTTCCCAGCATCAGGGTCTTTTCAAATGAGCCAGTTCTTTGCATCAGGTGGCCAAAGGATTGCAGTTTCAGCTTCAGCATCAATCCTTCCAATGAATATTCAGGACTGATTTCCTTTAGGATTGACTGGTTTGATCTCTTTGCTGTCCAAGGGACTCTCAAGAGTTTTCTCCAGCACCACAATTTGAAAGCATCAATTCTTTGGTACTCAGCCTTCTTTATATCACTGAGAATTAAGAGTATTTCCTGCCATATCAGTAAACAAGGATGTCATAATCATCAGCAATTCTAGTCCACAAAATGTGAATTTCTGAGCCCCAAGGGAACCCAGGAAGTATAGTACCTGCTATCTGGACAGCTCCCTGAGGTGAGCACTGAAGAAAAACTGGTCCCAGATAGCTGAGATGCACATGAAAGGAATGATTTCAGTGAGCCCACATTCTTGCATCTTCTCACACACAGAAAAGCACTAAATTCCTTAATTTGAGATATCTGGTTTTCTTTAATTCAAAAAAATACTTCTGATGTTTAGATTACTTGCCCTTTGTTGAAAAAATCTATATATCCTGACTCTTCCCCCCAATCTCCTCAGAGCAGTTCTCTCAGTTACTTGAGATACTGTCTCCCAGGCTTGAAGTCCTAAAAAATCCCCACCGAATAAAACATAACTCTCAACTTCTGCGTTCTGACTATTTCTTTTTAGTGGACATCACCAGGGCATTGTCTGCCCCAAGTTGCATAATGGTGCATCCTTGGCTAATTTCAAGATAGCACTAGCTATTGTTAGTACCATTTGAAAAAGAGCAAGTTCCCTACATCTAGGGCTAAAAATAATGGTAGGCCATCTACCTCTTAATGTTCTAAAATCTTGACTAGAAGATAAACAAGCCCAAATGTAGGAGTATGGCCAAGACACCATGTAATGGCTACAACAAATTAAGATGTGACAACAACTGCCTAGAAGTCTAAAAATATCTGAGGCAACTGCTGTTAAAAGATAATAAGATTTTAAAGACCACAGGGTTGTCAATAAAAAATTCAAATCAGCCAGAAAAAAAGTCAATAAAACAGTCATCAAAAGCAGACGAAAGCAAGAAATAGGACTCAAAAAGAAGCCAAGTGTCATTTAGGAAGCAATTTTCTGATAACACAAAACTCAGAGTCCTTTTGGACCTAACCTTCATGTACATATTAAATATCAGTTAACTGATAAGGTTTAGTGAATTATATTTGCCAAAGGTTATTTGTATTTCAAAAAGGAATTAACTTCTAAAACAATGGAGTGCTTTAATTCATTCAACAAATATTTGCTGAGCACCTACTCTGGGATATGATGGTGAGCACAACAGAAACTTTTCCTGGAGTCAAGGAGTTTTGGAGCAAGCGGTAAAGCCAAATATCAATCAAACAACTAACTTTTGCACAATTGCAAACTGAGGTAAATAAGTGTTCCAAAAAGAATGAAAATCATTCTGTGAACACTTATACCAAAGACTCTAATCAAGGAAGTAATCTGGAGGAAATAACCATTTAACTGAGATCTGAAGGATGAGCTGGGTTGAATGATCTGAGCCTTAAAGTGAAAAGATTTTTACCAGAGAGTTGGTGTGTTACTTTGCTAGGGTTGCCATAACAAAGTATCACAGACTAGATGGCATAAACAACAGGAATGTACTGGCTCACAGTTCTAAGAAGCTAGAAGTCAAGGTGTCTGTAAAACTGGTTCCTCCTGAGAGTGATGAGGCAGACTCTGTTCCGTTCCTCTCCCCCAGATTACGGCAGTTTGCTGGCAATCTTTGGTGTCCCTTGGCTTGGTTTCTGCTTCATCTTCATATGGCATCCTCCTTATGTCCATATCTGTGCTTAAATTTCCCTTTTTTATAAGGACATCAGTCATATTAAATTAGGGCTTCACCCTAATCCTCACCTTAATTAATTACATCCTATTTCCAAACAAGGTCACATTTTGAGGTACTAGAGGCTAGGACTTCAACATATGTATTTTGCAGGTATAAAATTCAATCCACAACAGTTGGGAAAGATACAATGTGAACAAAGAGGGGTCTCAAATTCACCTCCTGACTTCAAATGAGTTGCTAATGAGAATAAAAATTGTCATATCAGAGACCTTCAGGAAATTCCATGTCCTCAAGAGAGACGTGGATTACATTTATACTCTTCAAGAAGGAAGCAGAAACTAAAAAGAAATTGAGCCTACATAGCATTAGCTGATTACAGAGTAGGAATATTAGGAACACAGTGGAAAGTTTGGGAGGTGGGAGAGATTTGGGTTAAGGACAAGATTATAGAGCATTATGAGCATGAAGGGTAGAGAGAGGAAATTGGTCAGGAATGCTTACTTACACTGAGGTTTCTGACTGATGAAAACAGGAATAAGAAGCAAAGGTGGCTTTAATCCCAAATGCCTTTTTGGGAAAGGCCTAAAGACCTCCCAGTGTAGAGCAATATCGGGCTCAATGAGCATAGTCTATTCTCCTGGACAGAACTAGGATCAAATTCTGGCTCTACCATTCACTGGATATATATGGTTGGGCCAGGGTCAGCACCTCTCTAAGCCTTTACTTCCTCATTTATAAGATGGGGCTTCTCTCATGACTCAGTGGTAAAGAATCTGCCTGCCAGTGCAAGAGACAGGAGACGCAAGTTCAATCCCTGAGTAAGATGCCCTGGAGAAGAACATGGCAACCCACTCCAGAATTCCTGCCTGGGAAAGCCCCATGACCAGAGAAGCCTGGTGGGCTACAGTCCATGGGGTCACAAAAAAGTTGGAAAAACTGAATGACTGATCATACATGCATAAACATATGTATGTATATACATACATGCACACACATATGTATATACACATATATGTGTGTATGTATATATATATACCTATATATATATAAAACATCAGAACATCTAAATATATAAAGCAAACATTGAGAGTTTGAAGGGAGAAATAAGCAATACAAGACAAGATAATAACAGTAAAAGATTCCACTCTCAATAATGGAGAGAACATTCAGACAGAAGATCAAAAAGGAAACAAAGGACTTGAACAAAACTATAGACTAAATGGACCTAAGAGACATAAAGAACATTCCACACTGTATCAATAGAATACACATTCTTCTCAAGTGCACATGGAACATTCTCCAGGAAGCTCATATTTAGGTCACAAAACATGTTTTAAGAAGTTTAAGAAGACTGAAATTATACCAAGTATCTTTTCTGCCCACAATGGAATGAAACTAGCAGTCAACAGTAGATGATAAATGGGAAAATTAACAAATGTGGAAATTAAGCAATAATAATCCTGAACAACTAGGTTTAAAGGAAATTGCAATATACCTTATGATAAACAAAAACACAACATATCAAAATACATGAGGTACAACAAAATATTCAGAAAATCAGTCCTGAATATTTATTGGAAGCACTGATGTTGAAGCTGAAGCTCCAACACTTTGGCCACCTGATGGAAAGAGTCAACTCATTGGAAAAGACTCTGATGCTAGGAAAGATTGAAGGCAGGAAGAGAAGGGGATGAAAGAGGATGAGATGGTTGGATGGCATCACCACCTCGATGGGCATGAGTTTGAGCAAGCTCCAGGAGTTGGTGATGGGCAGGGAAGCCTGGCATGCTGCAGTCCATGGGGTCGCAAAGAGTCAGATGACTGAGCGACTGAACTGACTGACAACAAAAGCAGTACAAAGAGAGTTTGTTGACATAAATGCTTACATTTAAAAAGAAAAAAAAAACTCAAACAACCTAACTTTATACACCAGGAAGCTATAAAAATAAGAACAGATTAAACCTAAAGTTATCAAAATGATGGGAATAAAAAAGATTAAAACGTAAGTGAAAGAGAGAACAGATTAACAATGTGAAAAAACCAACAAAACTAAGAGGTGATATCATGAAAAGATAAACAAAATTGACAAACTCTTAGATGACCTAGAAAAAAAAAAAGAGATGACAAAATAAAAACATGAATGCCAATCTGTCTCAAACTCTTCCCAAAACTCAAAGAGAAGTATACATATCCAAATTCATTTACAAGGTCAGTGCCACCCTGACACCAAAGCCAGGTGCCAGAATTACCCTGATAACAAACAAGAAAAGAAAACTACAGAACAATATCCCAGATAAATACAGATACAAAAATCCTAAACAAAATACCAGCAAACCAAATCCAACAGCTATTTAAAAGGATCATGAATCACGACCAAGTGGGATGCAAGGATGGTTCAACATATACAAATCAACATGTCACACCATAAGGCCAGAATATAGAATAAAAATTATAGAATCATCTCAATAGATACACAAAAAGCATTTGACCAAAAAAATCTCAATATAAGGAAATTACCTCAACATAACAGAAGCCATATATGATAAGCACACAGGTAACATCACACTAAATGGTAAAAAATTTGAAAGCTTTTCCTCTAATACCAGTAACAGATAAAGATGGCTGCTATGCTACTTCTATTTAACATAGTACTAGAAGTTAGAGGTAGAGCACTTTAGGCAAAAAAAAGAAATAAAAGGCATCCAAGTTGGAAAATAAGATCTAAAATTATCCATGTTTGTAAATGACATGATCTTATTTTTATATATATACATACAGAAAATCCTAAAGACTCCACCATAAACTAACAAATTTGGTAAAGTTGCAGGATACAAAATCAATATACAAAAATCAGTTGCATTTCTATATACTAATAGTGAACAATCTGAAAAGAAAATTAAAGAAACAATCTCATTCACAATAGCATAAAAACATATTTAGGAATATACATATAAATATAAATATACATATTTAGTATATTTAGGGATAAATTTAAACAAGGAGTTAAAAGACTTGTACACTATAAAAACTATAAGACACTGATAAACAAATGGAAAGATATTCATGTCCATNATCTAACCAATGGAACAGATTAAAGAGCCCAGAAATAAACATACGCATATATGGTCAACCTGATCTTTAATGGAAGTGCCAAGAATACACAATAGGGAAAGGACAATTTCCCCAACAAATGATGTGAAGAAAACTGGATATTTACATGCAAAAGAATGAAACCTTACCCTTGTTTTATAACATATACACAAATCAACTCAAAATGGATTAACATTTAAAGAAGAGATAAGAAAGTGTAAAACTCCTAAAAGAAAATGTAGGGGAAAAGCTTTGTGACACTGGTCTTGACAATGACTTTTTTTGTATATAACAATACCTCAGGCAAGAAAAGCAAAACAGTTAACTGGGACTACATCAAACTAAAAAGCCTCTCTATAGCAACAGAAACAAGAAAGTGAAAAGGTAATTTGTGGACTCAGAGAATACATTTGCAAACTATATAATTTATATATATATATATACATATACAGAACTCCTAAAAGATGATGCTGTGGAAGTGCTGCACTCAATATGCCAGCAAATTTGGAAAACTCAGCAGTGGCCAAAGGACTGGAAAAGGTCTGTTTTCATTCCAATCCCAAAGAAAGGCAGTGCCAAAGAATGTTCAAACTACCACACAATTGCACTCATCTCACACACTAGCAAAGTAATGCTCAAAATTCTCCAAGCCAGGCTTCAATAGTATGTGACCTGTGAATTTCCAGATGTTTCAAGCTGGATTTAGAAAAGGCAGAGGAACCAGAGATCAAATTGCCAACATCCATTGGATCATAGAAAAAGCAAGAGAATTCCAGAAAAACATTTACTTCTGCTTCATTGACTATGCTGAAGTCTTTGACTGTGCAGATCACAACTGTGGAAAATTCTTAAAAGAGATGGGAATACCAGACCACCCTATCTGCCTCCTAAGAAATCTGTATGCAGGTCAAGAAGCAACAGTTAGAATCAGACATCAAACAATAGACTGGTTCCAAATTGGGAAAGGAGTATGTCAAGGCTGTATATTGTCACTCTGCTTGTTTAGTTTATATGCAGAGTACATCATGAGAAATGCTAGACTGCATGAAGCACAAGCTAGAATCAAGAGAGCTGGGAGAAATATCAATAACCTCAGATATGCAGATGATACCACCCTTATGGCAGAAAGTGAAGAGGAACTAAAGAGCCTCTTAATGAAAGTGAAAGAGGAGAGTGAAAAAGTTGGCTTAAAACTCAACATTCAAAGAACTAAGATCATGGTATCTGGTCCTATCACTTCATGGCAAATAGATGGGAAAACATTAGAAATAGTGACAGACTTTATTTTCCTGGGCTTCAAAATCACTGCAGATGGTGACTGCAGCCATGAAATTAAAAGATGCTTGCTCCTTGGAAGAAAAGCTATGACCAACCTATTAGCATATTAAAAAGCAGAGACATTACTTTGCCGACAAAAGTCCATCTAGTCAAAGATACTGGTTTTCCAGTAGTCTTGATGTTAGAGTTGGACCATAATGAGAGCTGAGCACTGAAGAATTGATGCTCTTCAACTGTGATGTTGGAGAAGACTCTTGAGAGTCCCTTGGACTGCAAAGAGATCCAACCAGTCAATCCTAAGGGAGCTGAATATTCAGTCCTGAATATTCATTGGAAGGACTGATGCTGAAGCTAAAGCTCCAATACTTTGGCCACCTGATGTGAAGAACTAACTCACTGGAAAAGATCCTGATGCTGGGAAAGACTGAAGGCAGGAGGAGAAGGGGATGACAGAGGATGAGATGGTTGGATGGCATCATTGGCTCAATAGAAATGAACTTGAGCAAACGCCTGGAGTTGGTGATGGACAGGGTAGCCTGGTGTGCTGCAGTCTATGGGGTCACAAAGAGTCAGACATGACTGAGCAACTGAAGTGAACTGAGAACTCTATAGCCAAGTACCAAAATATGATTTTAAAATGAGCTAAGGGCCTGAATAGGCATTTATCCAAAGAAGATACATAAGTGTCTATCAGGTACATGAAAAAATGTTCCACAGTCTATAAATGTAAAGGAAATACAAATCAAAGCCACAATGAACTATCGTCTCATACCTGTAAGGATGGTTATTATTTAAAAAAAAAAAATCACAAGAGTTGGTGAGGATATGGAAAAACTGGAACCTTTGTGCACTGTTGGTAGAAATACAAAACAGTATAGCCACTATGGTAAACCGTATAAAGGTTCTTCAAAAAAAAAAAAAAATAGAACTACCATATGACCAAGCAATCCCACTTTTAGGTATTTATCCAAAAGAACTGAAACCAAGATCTCAAAGAAATATTAGCACTTCCATGTTCATTACACCACCATTCATGATAGCCAAGATGTGAAAACATGTCTATCAACAGATGAATGAAGAAACAATACTATACACATACAATGGATCATTACTTAGCCTTTAAAAAGAAGGAAGCTCTGCAATATGCAACAACATGGATGAACTTTGAAGATTTTATGCTAACTGAAATAAACCAGTCACAGAAAGATAAGCATTACATGACTTCACTTATATAAGGTATCTAAAATCATCAAAATCATAGAATCAAAATGTGCAATGGTGGCTGCCAAGGGGCAGAGGGGTGGTATGAATTATTAATCAACAGGCATAAAGTTTTAGTTAAGCGAGATGAATAAGTTCTAAAGATCTGTTATACAATATACTGTTATCTATCCTATGGTTAACAAGACTGTATTGGACACTTAAAAATTATTAAGAGGATAAATCTCATTCTAAAAGTGCTCATTCTAAAAGTTAAATTTTAAAAAAGAACTCTGAAATGGGTCTGACTGGGTTAAATCAATTCATTTTTGAGGCTCTGAGGGATAATTTGTTTCTTACTTTTTCTACTCTCTAGAGGCTGCCCACATTCCTAGGCTTACTGCCTTCTCTATTTCATCTTCAGAGCCATCAACATCAGACTAAGAGTCCCACTGCTAACTCTCTGGCTCTTTGTTATGCCTCTCTCTCCCATTTATATAATTACATTGGGACCATCTGGATAATCCCCCCATACATGGGAGAGTGACTAATGTCCTCCAAAGATATCCAAGTCTGAATTCCTAGAACCTATGATTACTGCCATATGGAAAGAGGGACTTCTGCATATGTAATTAAATTAAGCATTCTGAAATAGGGAAATTATCCTAGATTATCTGGGTGAACTGTAATTACAAGTGTTCTTATAAGAGGGAGACTGAAGGGGATTTTATGAAAGAGATATGACAGAAGCAGAGAGTAGAGAGACTTATGCTTCCAAGATAGAGGAAGGGGCCCCTATCCAAGGAATACATGTGTCCACTAGAAGACAAGAAAAGGGAATTTCCATTCAGAGACTCTAGGAAAAAAATTAGCCACACAAACATTTTTATTTTAGCCCAGTGAAACTGATTTTGGCCTTCTGGAATTCAAAACTGTAAGAAAATAAACAGGTATTGTTTTAAGCTACTAAATTTTAGTAACAATAGGAAACTATTGTTACTAAATCATCTAGACCATCTCAAGGTCTGCTGATTACCAACTTTAATTCCACCTGAAACCTTCATTTCATTTGCCTTGTAATTTAACATACTCAGTTTCCAGGGATTAGGACATGGACATCTTGGGGGAAGGGGATTATAATGCCTATACCACAATTTCACATAAAGGAAAAATAAAGTACAGGTCAACAAAATAAGTAAATGTCAAGTATTAACAGCAAATGTAGGAGAATGTATTCACAATCTTGGGTGTGTCAAAGGTCTTAAGACAACAATATTGTTAACACTGCTTTTTAAAAAACTGATACATTTATTTCCATTAAAGTTTTAAAACTCTGTAATCTAAATTACATAAAGCAAAAGCACAAGCAACAAGCTGGCAGAAAACATTTGCAGCGTATATAACCAAGGACAGGACTTCCCTGGTGGCTCAGATGGTAAAAGCATCTGCCTAAAATGCAGGAGACCCGGGTTTGATCCCTGGGTTGGGAAGATCCCCCTGGAGAAGAAAATGGTAACCCACTCCAGTACTTTTACCTCAAAAATCCCAAGGACAGACAGAGGAGCCTGGTAGGCTACAGTCCACAGACTCGCAAAGAGTTGGTCCAAAGAGTCAGATATGACTGAGTGACTTCACTTTCACCAAGGATTAGTAGCCCATTTTATACTAGTAAAAATAGAAAATGACATAAGTGTCTATCAGTAAGGGAATGATTAAATGGTGCATTTACCCATACAGTAGAAAGTTAGTTGCACAGTCATGTCCAACTCTTTGTGATTCCATGGACTGCAGCCTGTCCCACTCCTCTGTCCAGGGAATTCTCCAGGCACAAGAACTGGAGTGGGTTGCCATTTCCTCTCCAGGGGATCTGCCCGATCGGGGGATCGAATCCAGGTGTCCCACATTGCAGGCAGTTTCTTTATCAGCTGAGCCACGAGGAAAGCATACGATAGGCTACCTACAACAATTTAAAAGAATAAGAAGAATTTTTCTGATTCTTTGCAAAAACCTCATTGATATTTTAGACAGTAACAGAACAGTACATACTGTATAAAGCTATTTTTAGGGGGGAAACAATATGCGCCAAACAAAACCAAAAATCATAAAGTATTGTCTCCACTTTTATGAAGATATCAGCAGTTACCTCTGGGCAGAAGAGCAGCAGCAAAGTGAAACATTAATTTTGTTCTATATTATTTGAAGGCAGTCACACTCATGTATAAACTACATGATATTTTTTAAAGCACAATTTTTTCTTGTTCATCATTGTATCCAAGCAGCCAGCACAGTACTTGACTAATAATGTTTGTTTAGTGAATGAAATCCAAGGGGATGAGATTTACTGCTAATGATAAATCCTGAGCTGGTGAGAATACGCCTGAATTATGCCTAAATTCTTTCTGCTTCAAGCCCAGCTTGGTCTTCATTTGGAAACTGCTTTGGGGAAACTGGAAGTCTGAGCCAAAAGTGAGTGAGTGAATATGCATGTGTGTGTGCTTTACTATGTATAATAATTTATATTCTTTATGCTTCCAGACAACAACTCTGCAAAGTAGTCATCCTCATACCCATTTTACAAATAAGGAAACTAAGGCTTAGATAAGAGACTAACTGAAATGACTTACCCTAAGGTTTTCTTTGTTCTCTTCCTATAAATGAAATTTTGACAGTAACAGAATTCTTACAAAACAGAATGTGGTGAGTTCAACAAAAATACTTCCTTCTACCAGTACTTTATATACTTTAATAGGTGTTTGTTTTACTTGTACTAGATAGTTCATACCCTTGTTTTTTAAACTGGCAGTAAACTGTATTCAGTACAAAGTAAATCTCCCTCCACACAGCCTGTAGTCATCTACCTCCCTCCCTTGAGACAATGGTCAGCAGCTTTTTCTGTGTCTTTTCAGAAATCTTCCATGTATATACAAGCACACATACAAATATACCTAAAATCTAATTTGAAGTATTTTATACACATAGTCCTATACTTTTCTTATTTCACTCAACAACGTACCTTAGAAATCATTTCATATTTGCTAGATCTGCTACATTCTGGTTAATAGCTGTACATTACTAATTTTAGGGAAAACACAAAATTTAATTAAACCCTCATTTATGGCAACTGTGGTTGTTTAATATCTTCTGTTATTACAAAGCTACAGTGGCTATTGTTATACATAGGCCATTTTGCACACGTGTAAATGTATCTGCAGAATAATTTCTAGAGGAGCAATTGCTGAATACAAAAGATGCCCCTTAAATTTTTCATGGATACTGATAATTTTCCTCTGTAGATGTTATATAATTTTACTGCCGCCCCACCAATGTTTATTTATACTCCTCTGCCAACACTTGGTAATATTTTCTTTTTTTATTTTTTTTCTTTATTTTTTTCCCTCAAGTTAATACATCTAATCTCAACATTCTAAACTCTTGTTACCTAGAATAGGAAGTAGTTTCAATTTGTGAGGCTTCTCATACAGCATTTATATATGAAAAGGGTAGATCAGATGGCCTTTAAGGTTGATTTCAACTCTCAGTTCTATAAATTTATAAATAGGCATATCCTAAATGATAGCTGAATTCCTCGATAACCACGGTAGCAAATACTAATAGGATTCTGGGATGGAAACCGGAGCATATTCCACAAAGCAATGACTTATTTTCTTTTTTAAAAATTAATTTATTTTTTAATTGAAGGAAACTTGCTTTACAGAATTTTGTTGTTTGCTGTCATACGTAGTGTTTTCTTATACAAGGAAAAGGAAAAAATTTATTTCATTTGCATTTGGCACCCAAAGGTAGCTCTTTCAACCTTGCCAGGGGGCAAGTTGCAGTTCCATCAACTCTCCATTTCCTGCAATGGTACTACTTATCAACTGAAACTGTGAAACCTATTTCCCTATCTTTTACTTTAAACATGATTGATCTACTTCATATAGGGCTGGGCATGGAAATTATTAATTCTGCTCTTCCATTTGAAAGATAACTCTCCTTTCAAGGTGATCAACCCCTCACTACCCTGGGTCCCTTTCTGACTGAACTCTCCAGAAACATCCACCTTTGGTTCTAGCCTGGACCCACTGCCCCTTCCTGGCAAGTATTTACATCAGGTAATTTTTTCTGGCAAAAAAGAAACACACTGTTGCCATCTCTCTCCTCCCTCCTTTCATCAATCTCATCTCAATGGTCCTTGCTGCTGCTGCTAAGTCCTGTCAGTCGTGTCTGACTCTGTGTGACCCCACAGACTACAGCCCACCAGGCTCCGCCATCCCAGGGATTCTCCAGGCAAGAACACTGGAGTGGGTTGCCATTTCCTTCTCCAATGCATGAAAGTCAAAAGTGAAAGTGAAGTAGCTTAGTCATGTCTGACTCTTTGTGACCCCATGGACTGCAGCCTACCAGGCTCCTCCGTCCATGGGATTTTCCAGGCAAGAGTACTAGAGTGGGTTGCCATTGCCTTCTCCCCAATGGTCCTTAGGAAAACATTTTATTTCATTATTATTTCAGTTCAGTTCAGTTCAGTCACTCAGTCATGTTCGACTCTTTCATGAACTACAGCATGCCAGGCCTCCTTGTCCATCACCAACTACCTGAGTTTACTCAAACTCATGTCCATTGAGTCAGTGATGCCATCCAGAGATGCCATCTCATCCTCTGTCGTCCCCTTCTCCTCCTGCTCTCAATCTTTCCCAGCATCAGGGTCTTTTCAAATGAGTCAGCTCTTTGCATCAGGTGGCCAAAGTATTGGAGTTTCAGCTTCAACATCAGCCCTTCCAATGAACACCCAGGACTGATCTCCTTTAGGATGGACTGGTTGGATCTCCTTGCAGTCCAAAGGACTCTCAAGAGTCTTCTCCAACACCACAGTTCAAAAGCATCAATTCTTCGGCACTCAGCTTTCTTTATAGTCCAACTCTCACATCCATACATGACTACTGGAGAAACCATAGCCTTGACTAGACGGACCTTTGTTGGCAAAGTAATGTCTCTGCTTTTGAATATGCTGGACTTCCCTGGTAATATGCTATCTAGGTTGGTCATAACTTTCCTTCCAAGGAGCAAGCGTCTTTTAATTTCATGGCTGCAATCAGCATCTGCAGTGATTTTGGAGTCCCCCAAAATAAAGTCTGACACTGTTTCCCCTCTTTCCCCATATATTTGCCATGAAGTGATGGGACCAGATGCCATGATCTTAGTTTTCTGAATGTTGAGCTTTAAGCCAATATTTTTACTCTCCTTCACTTTCATCAAGAGGCTGTTTAGTTCTTCTTCACTTTCTGCCATAAGGGTGCAGATATGTGGTGTCATCTGCATATCTGAGGTTACTGATATTTCTCCTGGCAATCTTGATTCCAGCTTGTGTTTCTTCCAGCCCAGCATTTCTCTTGATGTACTCGGCATATAAGTTAAATAAGCAGGGTGACAATATACAGCCTGGATGTACTCCTTTTCCTATTTCGAACCAGTCTGTTGTTCCATGTCCAGTTCTAACTGTTGCTTCTTGAGCTGTATACAGGTTTCTCAAGAGGCAGGTCAGGTGGTATGGTATTCCCATCTCCTTCAGAATTTTCCACAGTTTATTGTGATCCACACAGTCAAAGGCTTTGGCATAGTCAATAAAGCAGATGTTTTTCTGGAACTCTCTTGCTTTTTCGATGATCCAGCGGATGTTGACAATTTGATCTCTGGTTCCTCTGCCTTTTCTAAAACCAGCTTGAACATCTGGAATTTCATGGTTCACATATTGATGAAGCCTGGCTTGGAGAATTTTGAGCATTACTTTACTAGCATGTGAGATGAGTGCAATTGTATGGTAACTTGAGCATTCTTTGGCATTGCCTTCTTTGGGATTGGAATGAAAAATGACCTTTTCCAGTCCCTGTGGCCACTGCTGAGTTTTCCAAATTTGCTGACATATTGCGGGCAGCACTTTCACAGCATCATCTTTCAGGATTTGAAATAGCTCAACTGGAATTCCATCACCTCCACTAGTTTTGTTCGTAGTGATGCTTTTCAAGGCCCACTTGACTTTTCATTCCAGGTTGTCTGGCTCTAGGTGAGTGATCACACCATCATGGTTATCTGGGTCGTGAATTCTTTTTTGTACAGTTCTTCTGTATATTCTTGCCACCTCTTCTTAATATCTTCTGCTTCTATTAGGTCCATATTATTTCTGTCCTTTATTGAGCCCATCTTTGCATGAAATGTTCCTTGGTATCGCTAATTTTCTTGAAGAGGTGTCTAGTCTTTCACATCTATTGTTTTTTTTTTTTTTTTTCACATCTATTGTTTTCCTCTATTTTTTTGATTGATCACTGAGGAAGGTTTTCTTATCTCTCCTTGCTGTTCTTTGGAACTCTGCATTCAAATGGGAATATCTTTCCTTTTCTCCTTTGTTTTTCCCTTCTCTTCTTTTCACAGCTATTTGTAAGGCCTCCTCAGACAGTCATTTTGCTTTTGCATTTGTTTTTCTTGGGGATGGTCTTCATTCCTGTCACCTGTACAATGTCACGAACCTCCATCCATAGTTCATCAGGCACTCAGTCTATCAGATCTGGTCCCTTATATTTATTTCTCACTTCCACTGTATAGTCATTATTATTTAGCTTTGTGCAAACTAGTTTCCCCAGTTCCCCACCCACAAAGACAGACTCCTTGATTTCTAAGGCCAAATTTATTTCTTCTTACTATCGTGCCATTAAAACTAGTTTCCTCAGTTCCCCACCTACAAAGATAGACTCCTTGATTTCCAAGGCCAAATGTATTTCTTCTTACTACTGGGCCAATAGAAAATCTATTTATTCTTTCCTATACAAAGTTTGTGGAGAAGGAAATGGCAATCCACTCCAGTATTCTTGCCCGGAAAACCCTATGAACAAAGGAGCTTGGTGGGCTACAGTGTACATGGTCACGATGAGTCGGACCCAGCTGAGCTTGCACACTCATACCAAGTTTGAAAATATGGCAACTAAGAAAATCTTTTTATATGTCAAAATAGCTTTAAAATTATATAGCAACTAATGGTGACTTAGATGTTATCAAGTAGAAGGATCCTGAGATTTGCTTCCTATACTGCCAACTTCAAATGTCATCTGTGACAACAGTTTTCTAACTTGAGTTATTAACAATAAGAATCATTTTATTATATAATTTATAATAATGGTAGCACTATTTCTCTCTCCTCCAATAAAGAAATAGTACTCTCAGTAACTTCTGGGTAGAGTTAACATGTTGATTTGTTCTCTTATTCNCTCTTATTCACTTAAAAATCTTTGGGGCAATCTTTACCAAATCAAGGATATTTGGCTTGTTTGGAAACAGTTATGATTTCAGTCTGTTAAGAAATTTTTATAACAGGAAAGATTTTCTCAGAAGGTAGACAGAACAGAATATTGGAAGATTTACGATCAACACCAGTACTTTATGTTTTATTTTTATCTGTCGTTAGAGATGGTGAGTCCTGTAGTCCAATGGCTTGGCACAGTGCCTGACATACAAGAGGTACTCAATAATTATTTCTTGCATAAATTAATGAAAGAGAAGACTACTTACAGAGGCAGAACTCCTCACATTCTCCCCTTCAAATCTCACATATCTTTTTTTTTTTAGTAAACTGGTAGGGTCTGGGGCAGGTACATTGTCCACCAGAATGGAAGCAGAGTTTAGGGAATTATTATTCTGTTTGCTCACAAATACTTTAAAGATATAAATAAACAGAGAAGATAAATAATTTCAGGTAGCTGTACGTGGGGCAGAAAACATAAATGCAGACGTATTCCTCGACTGTGATGCCTCAAAAGAAACAATTCTCTAGGACCAAGCCGCCCAGACAGAACTGGGGCAATACTCGATTTAGTCAGCTATTTAAAGGAAAAGATTGTTGAGAATTCAGAAAACAGTCTAAGTTACTGTAAAACAATTCACTCAAAGAAAATTCAAATAGAAAAAAGCAGGAAAACTACACACACACACGCACACACACACACACGTATATCTTTTTGTTTACTGCTTGACCATTATTGCTTAAGTTCGCACGTGAGTTCTGGGGGTAGGTGTTGCTTGCTCCTTGGAAGAAAAGTTATGACCAACCTAGAGAGCATATTCAAAAGCAGAGACATTACTTTGCTGACTGAGGTCCGTCTAGTCAAGGCTATGGTTTTTCCATTAGTCATGTATGGATGTGAGAGTTGGACTATCAAGAAATCTGAGCGCCGAAGAATTGATGCTTTTGAACTGTGGCTTTGGAGAAGACTCTTGTGAGTCCCTTGGACTGCAAGGAGATCCAACCAGTCCATCCTAAAGGAGATCAGTCCTGGGTGTTCATTGGAAGGACTGATGTTGAAGCTGAAGCTCCAATACTTTGGCCACCTGATGCAAAGAACTGACTCATTTGAAAAGGCCCTGATGCTGGAAAAGATTGAAGGTAGGAGAAGGGGACGACAGAGGATGAGATGGTTGGATGGCTTCACCGACGCAATGGACACGAGTTTGAGTAAACTCTGGGAGTTGGTGATGGACAGGGAGGCCTGGCGTCCTTGGGTTCGCAGAGAGTCGGACACGACTGAGCAACTGAACTGAACTGAACTGGGGCCCTCCCACCGGCCGCCAGGGCCATGCAGGCACCTGGGAGACGCAGCCCAACCCAGGGTGCTCTGCTCTCCGCGAGCCTGGGACTCTCGGTCCGCCGCACCCTGCGCGCTCCCCACTGACGCTAGAAACGCCTCAGTCCGGCAGTACCTTTTTCTATTTCCTCCACGGCCGGATGACCCCGAAGTTTCGTCCGTTATTACCGGGAAATCCCCGGTCGGCCTCCGTCCCGAGCTCCGGTCCCGCCGCCTCCAGACAGCCAACGGGAAGGGGCCCGCGGTCTATTTAAAAACCTCTCCCTTTCCTCTTCCTCGTTCCCTTTCTCTCACCTTCCTTCTCGCTCTCTTTCGTTTGTTTCTTTAATCAGAGCAAGCCTTTCGCAGGAGGCCGCCGCCCAGCCCCGCGTTTCACTTCCCAGCGGCGCTGGCGGCACTGGCCGCCGGGCGCCGCCGTGAGTGCTCAGGAGACGCGCACATGCACGCTCCGCTCCGCTCGGCGAGCGCAGGTTCCGTAAAGGGCCCGAGACCCGCTTCTGCTGGCCCGAGCCTCTTCCGGGCCTTCAGCTGAGCGCCGTGAGGCGCTCGGGAATCGTGGAGAAGAACAGGGTGTGCCTGCGTGTCTGTGTGTGTGTGTGTGTGTGAGAGAGAGAGAGAGAGAGAGAGTTGAAGAAAGAAGAGCCTCCTTTTACAGTGCAAAAAAGAGGAAGGCGAGCGGGTGGAGAAAATTTTGGAAGGGGCTAGCTGAATGGTCCTGGAGTAGAAAATGGCAACCCACTCCAAGATTCTTGCCTGGAAAATTCCATCGACAGACGAACCTAGCGGGCTACAGTCCATGGGGTCGCAAAGAGTGGGACACGACTGAGTTCGCAGATACAGCTGAGTGTTAGAGCTAGACGGGGCTTCAGAGACGTGGTCGGGGACAGAAAGTGGGAAGGTGGGGCGGGGAAGACTGAGTCTCCCCGTCACATAGGATGTATAGAGAACGGAACCTGGCACATCAGAGTCATTTTGCCATTCGGCTGGAAAGCAAAACAAAACAAAACAAAGACAGAAGGGCTATCAGTGGAAATGGCAGAATAGGAAGCTCCATGGGCCGTCGCGACACAGAAACACCAAAATGGTGTTAGAAATGACTTTATGGGAGCTCTGAGAAATAGTTGATCATTTGTAGCATTCAAGTGAATCCTCAATCAAGAAAAAGATGATTTAAACTCAGCATAATGGAGACATTACTAGCGATTTTAAGGGAATAAAAAAGATTATAAGAGTAAACTATGAACAATGTACACTAACAAATTAGGTAACCTAGATAAAATGGATATATTCTTAGAAACATATAGACCATCAAACCTGATTCGAGAAAAAAAAAAAAAAAGAAATCTGAACAGCCTTATAACCAGAGATTGAATCAGTACTTTAAATTAAAAAACAAAAACAAAAACACAACCTTCTGATGAAGAAAAGTCCAGGACCAGATCAGTGGTTCATTAGTGAATTGTATGAACTGCTTAAAGAACAATTAACACCAATCCTTTTCAAACTCTTCTAAGAATAGAGAAACAGTCAACACTCCTTAACTCACTTGATGGGACCAATATTATGTGACACCAAAACCAGAGACATCACAAGAGAAAAAAACTGCAGACCAATATACCCTAATGATGCTGAAGCTGAAACTCCAGTACTTTGGACACCTCTTGCGAAGAGTTGACTCATTCGAAAAGACTCTGATGCTGGGAGGGATTGGGGGCAGGAGGAGAAGGGGACAACAGAGGATGAGATTGCTGGATGGCATCACTGACTTGATGGACATGAGTCTGAGTGAACTCCGGGAGTTGGTGATGGACAGGGAGGCCTGGCGTGCTGCAATTCATGGGGTCGTAAATAGTTGAACTGAACTAATGAATATAAATTAAATGCAAAAAAATCTGAATAAACTGAATTCAGCAGACTGTTAAAATAATTACACACTATGACCAGGTGATATTTATCTCACAAAGGGTTCCACAAATAAGAACCAATTATATCATACTAATAGAATGAAAGAAAATATAACAATCTTCAGTTGATGCAGAAAAAGAATTTTACAAAATGCAACACTTTTCCATGATAAAAACATTAAACAAGCTAGGAATAAAGAGAACTTCCTCAATCTGATTAAGAGCATTTATGGAAACAAACCCTACAACTAACATCAGTAGTGAAAGACTGAAAGAGTTACACCTAAGATCAGGAACAACAATGACAATGCCTGCTTTCACTGCTTCTATTCAAAACTGTATAGGAAACATTATCCTGAAAGTTATAACTTGAGCAATATGTCAAGAAAAAGGAAATAAGAGACATCCAAATTGGAAAGTAATAAGTAAAACTATCCCTCTTTGCAGGTGATGTGATCATATATGGAAAATAGAGAATACACACACACAAAGAAAACTATTAGAGCTAATAAGTTCAGTGAAATTGAAGGATAGAAGATTAACATGAAAATCAGTTGCATTTCTAAACACTAGCAATGAACAATCCAGATAAGGAACTGAGAAAATTCAATTTTTAGTAGCATCAAAAAGAATAAAATATTTAGAAATAAATTTAACCAAATAGGTGCAATTAAAGAAGATTTAAATGAATGGAAAGACACCCTGTGTTCATAAATTAGAAGACTTAATAGTGTGAAGATGGCAGTATTACCTAAAGTAATCTACATATCCAGTGAAATTCCTATGAAAATCCCAATGTGCTTTTTTGTTTTTGTTTTTGTTTTGGTAGAAATGAAAAAGCTGATCCTAAACCATACATGGAATTGCAAGGCACTCCAGATCAAGATACTTTTGAAAAGAAGAACAGAAATAGAATATTTACTTCTCAATTTCAAAACATACTGCAAAGCTAAAATAATAAAAACAGTGTGGAGCAGATATTAAAAACACATATATATCTCAGTGGAATATAATTGAGAATCCAGAAATAAACCAATACATCTATACTCAATTAATTTTTTAAATTTACTTTAAAAATTTTTTTTATTGCACTGGGTCATCATTGCTGTGCACAGGCCTTCTTTAGTTGTGGTTAGCAGAGGCTTCTCTTCATTGCAGTGTGTAGGCTCCTCAAAGTGGTGAATGTTTCAGAGAATGTTGTGGAACACAAGCTCTAGGAGCACAGGCTTCAGTAGTTGCAGTCAATTGATTTTTGACAAGAATCCCAGACCATTCAATTGACAAATAACAGTCTCCTTAACAAATGGTGTCAGACAATTGGATATCCACTTGGAAGGGAAGATAGAACCCTACATTACACCGCATGCCAAAAAACTAAACAAACAAACATCAAAATGCATCAAAGGCTTAAGTAAGAGATATAAAACTCTAAAAGTCATAGAAGAAAGTATAGAGGTAAATCTTCAATAAGCACCTACTGTATAGTAAAGGGAACTCTGCTCAATATTATGCAACAATCTAAATGGGAGAAGAATTTGAAAAAGAATAGATTAGTGTATGCTGCTGCTGCTGCTGCTAAGTCGCTTCAGTCGTGAACGACTCTGTGCAACCCCAGATGGCAGCCCACCAGGCTCGCCCGTCCCTGGGATTCTCCAGGCAAGAACACTGGAGTGGGTTGCCATTTCCTTCTCCAAGGTTTGTGTATATGTATAACTAAATCACTCTGGTGTACAACTGAAACTACTACAACACTGTAATCAACTATACTTCAATATGAAGTAAAAAGTAAAAAAGAAAACATAGAGGTAAATCTTTATGACCTTGGATTTGGTAATGGGATCTTAGATATGACACCAAAAGCATAAACAGCAAACACAAGG
The DNA here is from genome assembly GCA_006410935.1 of Redunca redunca. Lineage (NCBI taxonomy): Eukaryota > Metazoa > Chordata > Mammalia > Artiodactyla > Bovidae > Redunca > Redunca redunca. The sequence goes on from SJYQ01001359.1 coordinate 94,292, forward strand.
CAAAATTAGTTAGACCTCATCAAAACTAAAATGTTTTCTGCACAGGAGCACTATTAAGAAAGTCAAATGACCGCAGATAGAATGAAAGAAAATATTTATAAATCACATATTTGATAAGAATCTAGGATCTATAATATACAAAGATTTCTTACAACTTCACAGCAAAAAGAAAAGTAACCCAATTTTAAAATGGGCAAAGGACTCAAGAAGACATTTCTCCTTTGAAAACATACAAGTAATCAATAAACACATGAAAAGATACTCAACATCTGCACTCATTAAGGAAATATGTCAAACCCAAAATGAGTTATACTTAATGCCCAATAGGATGCCTTCTTAAAACACACACAGACACACACACAGAGAAAATAAGGAGGATGTGGAGATGTTGGAATTCTTTTACATTGCTGGTAGGAATATTTAATGGTGCAGCTGCTGTGGATAACAGTTTGGCAGTTCCACAAAATGTTAAGCAGTATAATTGTGTGTGTTAGCTGCTCAGTCATGTCTGACTCTGTGCGACCCCCTGGACTATAGCCCGCCACCAGGCTCCTCTGTCCATGGGATTCTCCAGGCAAGAATACTGGAGTGGGTTGCCATTCCCTTCTCCAGGGGATCTTCCCAACCCAGGGATTGAACCTGGGTCTCCTGCATTGTAGGCAAGTTCTTTACCATCTGAGCCACCAACCTAGCAATTCCACTCCTAGTCACATACTCCAAAGAATTGAAAACAAGTATTCAAAACAAATACTTGTATACAAATGTTCACAGCACTATTCACAGAAGCCAAAAGGTGGAAACAGCCCAACTGTTAATTACCATATGACCAGATAAACAATGGACTATTATTCAACCATCAAAAGGAGTGAAGTACTGACACATGCTACAACATGGATGAACCTCAAAAGCATTATGCTAAGTGAAAGAAGATAGACACAAAGGACAATATATTGTATGACCTCACTTATCACCAAGTGTCCAGAATTGGTAAATCCACAAAGACAACAAGATGTTAGTGGTTGCTAGGGTCTAGGAACAGGGAGGGTCCAGTGAACATGCTTCATTCTCCTATGAAGATGATGAAAATGTTTTGGAACTGGATAAAAGGTGATGTTGCACAACATTATGAGTTGTGCAATACCACGTTTGGAGAAGGCAATGGCACCCCACTCCAGTACTCTTGCCTGGAAAATCCCACAGACGGAGGAGCCTGGAAGGCTGCAGTCCATGGGGTTGCTGAGGGTTGGACACGACTGAGCGACTTCACTTTCACTTTTATGCATTGGAGAAGGAAATGGCAACCCACTCCAGTGTTCTTGCCTGGAGAATCCCAGGGCCGGGGGCCGGGTGGGCTGCTGTCTATAGGGTCACACAGAGTCAGACACTACTGAAGTGACAGCAGCAATACCAGGTTGTTGTTGCTAAGTCACTTCAGTCGTGTCCGACTCTATGCGACTCCATAGACGGCAGCCCACCAGGCTCCCCCGTCCCTGATAAGTCGCTTCAGTCGTGTCCGACTCTGTGCGACCCTATCGACAGCAGCCCACCAGGCTCCTCTGTCCACGGGATTTTTCTAGGCAAGAATACTGGAGTGGGTTGCCATTTCCTTGTGGATTATAAAATTTATAATTGTTGATCTTATGTGAATTGCACCTCAATAAAAAATGAATAAGCCACGGAGGCCAAGGCAGCCCTAGCTGAAGTTGGAGTCACGTTCCTGTTCCTGCAGCACCCTTGCTCTGACAGAGAAGGCCGAGCCGGTTTTGGCTTGGGTGGTGGTCAGAGCAGCAGACTCACGCCCCCGCCCCGCCAATCCCAGAGCACTGGGCGGGCACTGAGGGCCCTCTCACGCAGGTCCCCAGCGCGCTGCAGAAAGAGGTGGGTGGTTGTGAGTCACGTTCTGCTGGCTTCGCCACCTATTGGCTGTAACACTCCGTGCAAAATACCCAAAACCTTACCGGACTCGGATTCTGGGGCCAGGTAAGTAAGGGAAATCTCAATCTGAGGTCTCCCCTGGAATTTCCATTTATCAATTTTTAACCCCATTTCATCAATCTAAATGTGCTGCTTTGGCGATTTCATCATCTGAAATCTGGATTTCTTATTGATCTATGGTATCATGGCAACCCACTCCAGTATTCGGTGCCAGGAAAAATGCTGCAGACAGAGGAGTCCATGGGGTAGCCAAGAATCCGACAGGACTGAGGGACTGAGCGGTGCACACACACGTACACAGTATTAACTGCAGCGGTTTTCCTAAGAGGTACGTGAAACAATGGCGAGTGTCGGAAACAATGTTGCATCTACGATTCAATGAAACAGGCCTTAAAATTTCTAGTTGTGTGTTGTGTGCTTATTATTTGATGTCTGTCTCACCTCCCTTCCCACCTATACTCCTGGCAAGATGCCATAATAGGTGCTTAATAAATGTTGACTGAACGGAAAGGACATTTTTTTTTAATCCTTGGCTCCACCCCTCACAGGCAGTTTGACACAAGTCATGTAATCCATTTAAGCTTCGTTTTCCTAGTGCACAAAATGGCTGTAATAAACCCAGAGCCTGGCGGGTGCGAGGCTTGAAGGAGGAAGTGTCCTTTTTAGAACTGTTCTCTGGGCACGAGTACTCGTTTCATAAAACCCAACGAAAAGACAAGAACGGTGTCAATTTTTTTTTTTTTAAGAAAACTTTTATAGTAAAATGTATATGGGAAATTTAAGGCAAAGGAAAATCGAAGCCGGTCCAATTAAAAAAAAAAAAAAGCTTCATTTGATGCGTGCTTGCTAAATCGCTTCAGTTGTTTCCGTCTCTTTGCGACCCCATGGACCGTAGCCCGCCAAGCTACTCTGTCCATGGGGGATTCTCAAGGAAAGAATACTGGAGTGGATTGTAATGCCCTCCTCCAGGCGATCTTCCCAACAGAGGGAACTGGCATTAAGACAGCTAGGAAGAATTGGGCGTGGGGTGATGTTCTTTCTCGTATTCCAATGATTTCAATAATTCTTTAGGTCCGATTTGTCTGTAGATGGCAAAGAGGGAGAGAGAAAGACATTAGAAAACGGAAGTCAAAGACTGTAACACCTCCCTCCTCCTCTCTGCCCTCACCCCTTACCCCCTCCGCAATGCTGACGCCTTGTCCAGGGTCTGTCTAGGGCGTTTGGACCTTCCCAGGCGCCACGGCACTGACTAGCCTCTGGAATTTCGCAGCGCGTCCGCTGCCAGTCTGGGCTGCTCCGGGCTCCCCAGCCGCTCCCGACGCGCCCGACGACGGCAGGGAGACAGCGGTTGAACAGCCCGCGGGGTTGAGAGAACAAAGCGGGTCTATTACTAGTGCCAAGTTGTTTACCACACACAACTCCAGGCGACTGGAGGCGAAGGTGTCGCCGCCTTGCCCTTCGAACTTCCCCAGGTAGCTCTTGCAACTCAGAGCGATTCAGCGAACTTGCGTAAGCAGAAAGGTCAGGGGTGCTCGGGCTCAGGGGTGTTCTGCAGTATGAGAATCTTCGGTTCTAGTCCTATTATCTTTTTCCCCAGACACCCCTTTCCCAAAGCGGCTAATAGCTTCCTAACGTTTCTAGAACAAAATCTGTGTGTGTTTTAATATTTATTTATTTGGTGCCCAGGGTCTTAGCTGACATGTGGAATATTTCATCTTCACTGTGGCATGCGAACTCAGTTGTGGCCTATGGAATATAGTTCCCTGACCAGAGATGGATCAAATCGGGGTGTCTTGCATTGGGGAGTCTCAGCCAATGGGAGAGCAGGTTGATCTAACATCCCTTTTTGGATTTACTGGGCCACTACCTTATCTGGTCTCTACCCTTCTCTTTGATTTGTGTGCTTTCTCCATCTGGCCTTCCCATCTTTTAACCTGCCACGTTCTTTTTGGAGTAAGTCTTTGCACTTGAGAGTTTCTCTGCCTCCAGTGGCTAATCTCTTCTCATAAGTCTGGTTCTCAGACCATTCAAGATAGCCTCGCCTCCTATTCACACTTCACTCTTATCCACCACATTAGTTTTACAAACTCACTCTTCCAAATACACTGTTATGTTGCTTAAAAGTCTAGTTTCCCGGAATATAAGCTCAATGAGGGCAAGACTCCTGTTTTGTCTTGTTCGTTTCTGTGCCCGACCTAGACTGGGGCTGATCACACAGTAGGAACTTTGAAAAAGAAAAGAAAGAAAGAAGAAAGGGTGGGAAGAAGGGGATGTGGTAGGGAGAGAGGAAGGAGGGATCATCCGTACTTGGGTTAAATATCTTAGGTTTGATTATTCATTTGCCTGTGGCCCAATTTGATCATCTAAATCCTTCTCTTCAGCTCCTCCCAGTTCTTCCTCCGCCCAATAGCTCTCTGATTGGCCCCGATCCTTCCCTGGACTTCCCTGGAGCCTCAGACAGTAGAGTCTGCCGACAATGAGGGAGACCTGGGTTCAATCCTTGGGCTGGGAAGATCTCCTGGAGAAGGAAATGGCAATCCACTCCAGTTTTCTTGCTTGGAATGGAAATCCCATGAACAGAGGCCCCTGGTAGGCTACAGTCCATGGGGTCACAAAGAGTCCTACACGACTGACTTCACTTTCTTTTCACTTTACTATGCCACTGCCTTAGGCACCTTCAATTTCAGGAGAGAGAGGGTAGCAGGCTAAAGATGTGCGTGCCTCTCATACCCAAGGCGCAGCGCTCAAGACATCTCCCCAAAATCCAGAGCTAGCCTCTCCACTCCATCCTCCTAAGCTCCCCTAGAGCACGAGGAGCCTAGTACCCCAGTTGTGAGCCAAAACAGGATAGGTTTCAGTCTCTTTGAAGTTATGGTTTACCTTAAATTTTCATGTAATTTTGTACTGATATAATGCTTTAGATAGATAAAACAATTCTGTCTTCAGGAAACTAACAGTAAAGTTGGTATTTTAGGCAGGTAGGAATGAGGTAGGGGAAAGGGGGCCAAGGGAAAAGAAGTTTTGTGGTTGTAGAAAAAGGCAAGGAGGACCACAGTCCCATCATAACAGAATGCTCAATCAAGGGAGGGAAAAGCTTAAGAGAGTGTTTCTCATAGAGTGCAGCAAATCCCAGTGCGCAGAGTTGGGGAGGTATCCGCTCCAGTTGCCCTCAGAAACCACTGGGGGAGCTCTGGAAAACTCCACTGCATTTTGCAACAGAGTCGGGAATGACAGGTCTCTGCCAGATGCTGCCACGAGAAGCTGACTTTGGAAATCCCAGGGTGGTTCAGCGATCTTGGTAAACTAATGAGAAAACTGAGAGCCATTGAATGGATGCGGCTGCAGCTCATTTGCGGGAAGACGGGCCACTCACTAGACCTGGAGCCTCCGGGGTGTTCAGTTCTCCTCAATCTAGTCTAGTTGTGCAGTGTGCTTAGGGGATGGAAGCCCGGTTTCTGCGATGGGCTTTAACGTGAGGAAATCCATCCTGAGATAGCCCCGTCCGCAGCCCTAACGGGGGCGCGATCCGAGACTGGGGTTGTCCCACAGGTTGGCAGGGTGAGCTAGCACCAAATAGCCTACTCTCCTGAGTCCAACTTTCTCTTCTGAAAAGTAAATGCTCTGGGAAGCTGAAGCTCTCTGAGTTCAAACTCGTGGATCCACCACCTCACCTGCCGGACCTTCCGCGGAGTCTGCGCGGGCGTGGCTACCGCCTTGCGTGCCCTCTGCAGCCGCGCGCAGGTACCGGGCGACGTCCCGGTGGCCCCGCTCCTCGGCCAGGTCCACGGGCAGGCGGCCCCAGGCGTCGCGCACATCCAGCCGCCCCCCGGCTCGGTGCAGGGCCACCAGCGTGTCAAGGAAGCCCTCCCGGGCGGCGTCGTGCACCGGCCGGGTGAGGGTGGCGGGGTCCGCGCAGTTGGGGTCCGCGCCGTGGAGCAGCAGCAGCTCGGCCACGCGGGTGCTGCCCATCATCATCACCTGCCAGAGAGAGCAGAGTGGTCAGGACAGGTGGGGGCAGGGGCAGGATTAAAGAAACTGTAGAATCCCTACTCCCTACAGATGCGCTTACAATCCGCAAGTATCTAGTTACTATTTTTTTTTTTCAGTTACCGACTCGCTTAGCCAGTTCTCCTACCTATTCCATTTTTTTTTTTTTCCTGTACACACTGTTATATTCTCCAACATTTTGCGGGCTTCCCGCCACGAACAGAATACTACCAGAGTCATAGATAACAGCAAAAGGGTGAGGAACAAACTGACTTCCATTACAGCCTAATCTCTTGTATTTTATTTTGATATGAAATTATGCAAGGCCCAGAGACTTTGTATGGTTCACTGCTGTATGTCCAAGCCCATAACATGGTAATTGTTTAAAAGTTTAAAAAAAAAAAAAAAACCTTAATTCTTGTAAAACGTTAAGCTACCCTTGATTTCCCTGAACGTTAAACTTCAATTTCTTGAAGTATAACATGAAAAAGTTTGTCTAACCAGTCCCAAAATTCCTTCTTCTGGTAAGCTAAATAATGTTCCCCAAAGATGTCCATTTCCTGATACTGAAAAGCTGTTAACATATTACCTTATGTGAAAAAAGGGACTTTGCAGATATGATTAAATCAAGGATTTTGCGGGCAATTAACCTGTATTGTCAGGGTAGACACAATTTAATGACAAGTTTCCTTATAAAAAGATCACAGTCAGAGAGAAGATATAATAATGGAAGCAGAGATCAGAGAGAAAATGCAGGGGCCAAGAGCCAAGGAATGTTGACTGTCACTAAATGTTGGGAGAGGCAAGGAAATGGATTTTTCCTTAGAACTCCCAAAGGGAATGCAACCTTGTGGATCCATTTTAGAATTCTGATTTACAGAACCATAAGATAATAAATTTATGTTGATACTAAATTTGTGGTAATTTGTTATAGCAGAAATAGGAAGACACCTTCCAAGATCACACTCTGAGACTTCATTAAAGAGGAGGTGCTCACCTCATTTGGTTCCTACATAATCTTTGATGATACAAGAGCTTTACCAAAGAGGAATTTTGAAATACTGTTCACAATCACAGCAACTTTGCAATTTGAGTGTTATACAGTGGGTGGAGGTGATAGACCATTCTTTTTTAGGATAACCATTATTTGGTTACATTAGCTACACTATATTGAGGAATTATTTTAGTTGAATTCTGTATTAAACTTGAATTAATTTGTCCAAACCAAGGGATCTTAACAAGTTATACTATGCTTGTTGAGTTCTATCCTGGAGAAAGTGAAACTGATTTAATTTTCAAAAAAACACAGGGAAAATTTAAGTGAACCAACTTGCAGCTACAAAAACAAAACTAGCATAGTGCATTAGAAGAAAGAACTGTTTTAAAATAAAAACTGAGGAAATTTACACTATTGGATTTCTAATGGATTATGAATTAATTTCCAAAACAAAGAGGCCACACCCAAGGACACCATAATCTTTTGGAAGCTCTACTATAAGTGCCAGAGCTCATATATATATGTATGTCTCCTTCCATGCTTGTATATAATGCAGGTGAAAATATATTACATGAGTTGGATAAATGAAGTCCTTGGTCTTAGTCATTAAATTGGTTAAGGGTTTTATTATATGCTACAGTATTAAAGTATGAAAAGTAACATAATATTTAAATCATAGTAGCAATCCAAAGCAAAAAGAAAATCATTCAAATGAATATTTCTAGGGTACTTAAGTCAAATTGAAGATATAAATTTAGTCATTAAAAATTTTCTATAAACTAAGTATTTTTAAACACAAATTTGGTTAGGGTTCAAAACTAAACATATCCCTTTTGTCGATGCCCTTATCCTATTTAAAAATAATTTAAAATTAATTATCTTTCTTTTTGTATTTAAACAATAAAGTCTAATATAACATCTTCCAGAACTAGAAGGCTTTAACGCCCAGTCTGCAAACTGCTGGCAAAACTTTAGAGATATCCAATTATGAATCATGCATGCATTTTTTAAAAAAAAGAACTCATGCTTCTCTTCTACAACCATTCAACCTTTTTATCTGCAAATCTCTCCACATTTCAAATCCCAAATAATCTCAAATTTGAGGATATTTTATTTTTATTTTTGTATCTAAAAGTATATAAAATATATCTGTTCTATGTAGCATAGTTTGAGGAAAGAACGATTCACTTGTGAAATCACTTGTTAAGTTCCAGGTTGAGTTACTTTTCCTTTGTCTTGTTATGCTGGAGTTTTTGCAGTGTACATTTCATATAAATATTACTTTTCAGAATCTGAAATCATTGTCGAAACGTGGAATAAAACTGGAGTGACGGCCAGGAAGAATTCATTTTTAGCCCCAGATTTAGGAAGTTAGTGAAGGCCAAAAAAAAAAAAACAAAAACCAGAAAAACGAACTCACAACTCATCCTCACACATACAAAACTGGAGTGGGGAGAGGAGAAATGACATTTTTAAACTATGAGGAATTGAAAACTCCCCAAGAAATTAATCTATACCAAGTAAGTTTAAAATACTCCAAAAGGTAAGAGACAGACACTCAAGTGGTAACTAATTTGGCAGCATTATTTCAGGCATAATTGCACTAATTTTTTTTTTTCATATATGTCTATTTCCTAAACAAGCATATATGTTCCTTACTCGGTTAAAAAAAAATAAAACACGATATATGGTTGCTTCTGAATAATTTCAATCGACCTTTATTCCAACTTACACAGCAGTAAATTTCCAGTGAAATCTCCCTCTCACCGCCCCTCCCCCTCAACAAAGAAGTCTTTCAGCTCCATTCACAATTTTATAAATTCGGGGGTAAGTGGTCCAGCATGCCTTACTGTCTTTATACTCGTACTCCAGACGTTCGTCCATTTCGCATCTCGGTCTATATTAACACACATAGGTTTCCCTTCTAGATCTTCACACCGTTTTAGAGATCTGAACCCCGCGCACCTTCTCGGCCAACTCCGCGGCCGTCCTGAGCCCCCTGAGAGTCGCCGAGAGGAGGTCTCCGATCCCGAACTCAGTCTGAAAAGTCTCCCCTTTACCAAGAAACGCTTACCTGGTTCCGACTTACGGGCGGACCTCGTCCTCCAAAGCCTCTCGCCATCCACCCACCCAGTCGCCCACCTTTCCGCGGCAGACCCGCCGACCCACCTGAATCGCACTTCGACCGTAACGGTTCGGCGCATTGGCCGACGCCCCCGCCTCGAGCAGCGCCCGGACTTCGTCAGCCCGGCCCCGCGCGGCGGCGGCGGCCAGCGAGTCGGCCGAGGTCTCCATGCTGCTCCCCAACGCTCGCCCCTCGCTCCCTCCCTTCCTCCCGCCTGCGTCGATCGCGGGCGGCCCGCCCAGGCAGCTCGTGAGTGAGCAGCCCGCCCCTCCTCTTTCCTCCTCCTGGCTGGCGGAAGCGGCCCCCAGACTCGGCCCCTTGGCTCCTCCCGAGGAGTCTTTCCACCCGGGGAGCGCCCTCCACGCGCGCTTCCAGGAGGCGCCCTTTGCTCCTAACGAACAAGACGTCTATGAAGTCGGCCCCCGCCGGGCCTCCTCGGTCACAGGTCCGCCGCCCACGCGACCCGAGGCACCGGCCGGAAGCCGTCCGCTTCGGTAGCGCGGCAGGACCGCGAAAGGAGGGCGCCCAGGGACCTCCTCCCCGCCCCCCGCCCCGCGTCCTCGCGGCCGGTCTCCGCGCGCAGCGCGCCCCCACCCCCATCAGAGGCGCACGCGCGGCTCCGAGCGAGTTCACTCCAGCCAAGTGAAAATTCCTCGCGTATACACCCTGCGTGGCATGGGACAACTGCACAGGATTCCTAACTGCCAAGTTCGAACCAGTGAGTTTGGAGTCATAGGCAAAGTTATTGCTTCCTCTTTTAATCAGAAGAAACAGCCAGCTTGTCCTGGCGCCGAGAGCCCAGTATAGGTATCAGCCATTCCACCATGAGGCTTTCCTTCTTGGAGAGGACACACTCCCCCTCCAACGCTTGAGCGCTGGCTCAATTATGCCAGAAATTCTAGCTCAAACGTCCCTTCTGGAGAACTGGCTCATGCGCCAGGCTGTGCCTCCCTCCCTCCACACACATGTAAAACGGATGTCGGGGAAGAGTGTTTCCTAGGCTTGCACAATGCCTGGTACTAGTGCCCAGTATACGGGCTGGCTCAGAGCAGATGAGGTCAATTTAAAAGGGATGGTTTCTACCTATAAGCAGATAGGAAAGTGGCAAGGGTGTCCTTGGGCTTAGTAGGCTCTGTTCTCAATAATTCCTCCTACACCAGAAAACATCCTCATTGCGCTAGGGACAGGCCTGCATTCAGAGATGATTCAGAAAGCAGGCTCACACACTGTCTTGGTGCCACTTCTGTCCACCTTTCCTTCCTATTAGAAAAACCTTACACTTTTCTTAGTTATAAAATGGAGTGGGGAATAAGAGGTGTCCCTACTTCCTAGGACTGTTTTGAGTTTTAAATGAATTGATACACACATAAGCATTTAGAACAGTATCACACATCCTAAGCTAATGCCTGTTAGCTCTTAACTTATCCATTTTGAAGATTTTCTTGCAATCTAGGAGACAAAGAAGGAAATGGTTTGGGTAGAATTATCAATATTACATATAAAAGGGCAGGCAGGAAAACCTTAATCACTGAAACAATGATGGACATCTTCCAATGACCGACATATTTAATGAAAAGTTAATGTTTAATCTGTCTGCTAGATAACCCAGCTCTGTTTTAAAAGTTACATTTCAATTCCTACTTGACTCCTCTTGAAGACCCATAATACTTGACTATACTTTCAGTGGCTGGTAGCTTAGGCAACACATGAGGTTTTAAATAATGACAAAACACTTATGGGACTTCAAGTCCATTATAAAATCCACAGTGCATCACTGTGTTATTTATATTTTCCTCCAGGCACCTCTCAAGTAGGAGAGCAACAAAGATGTGGAAATGTAAACATCTTCTAATGTTGCCTAAGGTATTGTATGATACAGGAGGGGAAAACAGCAGTTGAGGTAATGAGGTGGAGGGAACAGATTTCCCTTGTAATATGTCTGGCTTTTTAGACTAATATCAAAATTAGTTCTCATCATTAAAATAATGGTTCTTAATCTTAGGGCAGGGAGAATAAGCTGTTGAAAGCTATATACCCTCTCCTCCAAAAATAAAATATGCAATTTTATTTAAAAAGTGTGTTCACTGGCACATGTAACTTTTAGGGAATTCATAAATTCCTCTAAAATTCAACTATAGATTCCTACATCAGGAACTCTTTAAACTCTCAGGCAGTATATTGGACTGTTGATGAAGGAAACGGGTGCTCGAACAGTATAAAAACATCCACTGGATTATATATAGATATAGAGGTTGATTTTCTTCAAAAGCTGGCTTTAGACAGGTATGCACTAGCTCCAACACTTAGAGTAGAGTTCGCTAAAGACTATGGCATCCTTGAATGTGGCCCCTTTGTTCCAGAAACTAACCCCATGCTCAGTCAGAAATCTTGTATAAATAGGTAACTAGCAATAATATGAAAGATTGCCTAGTTTTTCTTTTAAAGAACTACCAAACTCTCAACTTACTCATGTATATTAGATCAGACCTGAAGGGGAAAAATCTCAGAAGAAATAAAATATAAAACCCAGGATGCTTGTGCTGGTTATGCTAGTCTCAGATTCCCCATGTGTAAAATGGAGTCATATTTTATGGATTGATAAAATAAGATGACACATGTCAAAGAGCTTTAAAAATTCTAAAGTTTGCTGGTTACTGTTATTACCCTTCTCAAACTTCCTTCTCTTCCCTGAGAATGACATGGCCTTATTTAGGTTTGTGCTGTATTGACAGTTTTGAAAATCTGCACTATGAAATAAAAATCTGTCTCAATTCTGATCATTTTTTTTTTCACGATTGCTCACCTCTAAAAATGAATGTTCATTCAACAAGCTCAGAGGTTAAGGGTAGAGCAATGAGTGTGGTGGGGTGCGGGGAAGATATTAAATGTATGCGGCTTGAGTTAGAATGCCTGGGTTCAAACCTATACTTTTCACTTAATTGCTCTGCAACAAAGTAACTTAATGTACTTGGAGCTCAGTTTTTTCATCTTGTATACCTGGGATAATAGTACTTGCCTCAAAAAGTTGTTGTAGGGATTAAATGAAGTATTATATGTAATATGTGTAGAAGAGAAAAGAGAAGCAGAGGATGACACAAGAAAATGAAAACGGAACCAAGCTCATTCTGTGGCTTAGGCAAAGTCTCCATGGATGCTGAAAGCTCATCTTAGTCTTAAAAAATGTGAGTATAAAGATATAAAAGTATAAAGATGTTTCAGGCAGAAGTGAATGCAAAGAGGTTTGGGAAAACGGAAAGTAATTTACTGGGATGCATGTGAGAAGCTGGAAAAGTAAAATCCTGAAAGAAAAGCCTGCAAAGGAGTCTGTTAAGGGCTTGCTTACATGGATCAGAAGGAAAACCAAGAGTGAATGGGACGTCAAGGAAGTGGAGACACTGTGTAGGCCACTTTTTCACAGGTTAGCTGCGATAGTTCAAGGCGCATGTGGTAAGAGGAGGCAGAAGGAAGGTGGAAGAGGCCTGGGCACACATGTGCCCTAAAGGAAGAGTACCAGGTGACAGGAAGAAGTGTTAGGAGAAAAAAAAGAGAGAGAGAAATTGAGAACACAGGCAAGATAGGGTATTTCTGAGGACCTGAGGCACCTAAAAAGTCAGGAAGAAATGGAGTAGAAAGCCCAGGGAGTGATCATAAATTTGATGCAGGAGATTCAGCTAGATGTGGGAAGGGAGAAGAGGTCAGGGCAGGAAGGAAGTTGAAACACTTCCTTCTGTGAACAAAGAAGGCTGGCTTGTTTACGGTGATGATAAGATGGTGGGTTAGGAAGTGAGAGTGGTGAAGATTTAGGATATCTGTTAGGAAGAAAGAGGGATGGGCTAAGACAGACTTAGAAACTGAGAAGCCTTTCCTTCAGCCTGGAGAACCCAGCTGAGGGTAGGTGACACTACCAGAGGAGTACGTGACTCTTTTATTTGAATTAAAGGAAGCCTTGTGATGACGGTGCTCCTGTGATCCTACAAATCAAAGAAGAGTAATTCTGGATGTGAATATTTATTCAACACACCACCAGAAAGAGAAAGACAGACATTTGAGAAGGTGTTAATAGTATTCTGAAATTAGGTTCTGGTTCTTACAAGCCACTGCAGGATTACACAGGGTATGATATGCATGATATGCACACACATCATTTGAAATCATTATTTTATCAGGAAAACAGAGGTTATTGGATACATAACTCTGACTTGGTGACAGGACTGTCTGACAACTGACAGTTTTGATTTCACTATCTGACATGTTTTTAAAAATTATTTTTAATTGGGGGATAACTGCTTTATAATACTGTATTGGTTTCTGCCATATAACAACATGAATCAGCCATAGGTATACATATGTCCCCTCCCTCTTGAACTTCCTTCCCACCTCCCACCCCAAACCACCCCTCTAGGTCACAGAGCACCTGATTTGAGCTCCCTGTGTCATACAGCAAATTTTCACTGGCTACCTAATTTTACATATGGTAATCTATATGTTCCAGTGCTCCTCTCAATTCATCCCACCGTCTCCCTCCCCTACTGTGTCCACAAGTCTCTTCTCTATGTCTATGTAATGCATGCTTTTCCACTGTGAAACCTTTTGAGACTACTCTTAGCTTCAACGTCCACATCTTTAAAATGGACTAGATTATCTTGCTCTTTCTGTCTCATGAGCTTGTTATATCAAGTGAAGCAATATACATGAAAGCATACATCTCTTTACTGTATTTAATATTAGCATTGTTATAAAGGAACCATTCAATATATAGCTTGAGGTTAAAAATAAAAAATATATAGAATACCTTTGGGCAGAAACAAAGAAGCCTGTTAACGGTGGGGAGAAGAAAAGGGGTACAAGGATAAGCATGTGATTTTCTTTTCATATTCTACGATTTATATTGTTGAAATTTTGTACTATATGCATATATTAACCATCTAATTAAGTAAACAATATCTTTTATTAGACAAAAGTTGTTTTTCTGAAAGCCATTATTCATAATGTTATTTGACAAAGATTAACTGAGTTTGTACTATATGCCAGGGACTTGGCATACAGTGGACACATTATAATTGTGAACACACAAAAAAGAAGGGTCCTTAGCCAAGATGGTAAATTGGTAACAGCCATCAACATGTTTGATCCTCTGGAGGAGAAAGATGGTCTGGAATTGGGATGCACCCTTTAAGGGAGCCTACATTCACAGCATAGGAGGAGGAAGACGCACTCTGATCTGAGCATGTCAGTGTGCACACTGTAGTGTGGTAATACACTTCAGACCTGTGTTATTGGGAAAAAGAGGTTGTGTTTCAGGGCCTGGAGAGGTTCCAATCATTAAGGTGATCTCCTTAGGAAACAGCTTATCAGAGCCGGTATGCTCAGTCAACAGTGCTTCTAGATGTATCTGGGTTGAGCCTGAATAAATGGGCTCCAGGGTTGAATGAATGCAGACGGTGACTGCAGCCATGAAATTAAAAATGCTTACTCCTTGGAAGGAAAGTTATGACCAAGCTAGACAGCATATCAAAAAGCAGAGACATTACTTTGCCAACAAAGGTCCGTCTAGTCAAGGCTGTGGTTTTTCCAGTGGTCAAATATGGATGTGAGAGTTGGACTGTAAAGAAGGTTGAGCACCGAAGAATTGATGCTTTTGAACTGGGGTTGGAGAAGACTCTTGAGAGTCCCTTGGAGTGCAAGGAGATCCAACCAGTCCATCCTGAAGGAGATCAGTCCTGAGTGTTCATTGGAAGGACTGATGTTGAAGCTGAAACTCCAATACTTTGGCCAACGGATGCGAAGAACTGACTCACTTGAAAAGACACTGATGCTGGGAAAGATTGAGGGCAGGAGGAGAAGGGGATGACAGAGGATAAGATGGTTGGATGGCATCACCACTCAATGGACATGAGTTTGAGTAAACTCTTGGACAAGGAGGCCTGGTGTGCTGTGGCCCAGGGGGTTGCAAAGAGTCGGACATGACTGAGCGACTGAACTGAACTGAACTGAAAGCAATGGAAGAATAATTTCAGGCACCCCTTTTAATATACAAAGAGATAGTAAAGTAAAGAAGAGCCCAGGCCTAGCTCCACCACCAACTTTATCACCTTGAGAAAGTAACACTTTATTCTGGCTTTGATTGATGGGCACAATAACTGCTGTACCTCAAAAGAGACTTGTTCAGCCAAGAAAACTGCCCCTCAAAGTGCCCCCTCAGTAAGAATTCTAAGAGCTTAGTGTCCAAGCTCGGCATTTTAAATGGAAAGAACTTTCTTGGGTGAAAAATGACAAAGAACACAAGGTTTTCCTTTAATTATTTATTTTCCCACAGGGATAAAATGTAACTTTAGTAGAAGGGGAGATCTCTGAGAAATAAAGCAGATCTCTGTAACAGGTTAGTTAAAAACAGGGAATGTACCCCCAAAAATGATATCTTCGGAAAATTCAAGATGGAGGCATGTTTTCTTCTCCCCACTCCCTTTTGAAAGACTATTCTCTAGTTAAATTCCACACAGCACAATTACTGAGTATCTGTTATGAATAGGGCACTCTTTCAGGGACTCTATGATTTTTCACTTGCACTCTGAATTATTGTAAAATTTATCTTCCTGCTCAAACAGGATGTGGGCAAAGAGCACAAAACACAAATTCTCTTTAACTTATTATAAACCCAATGCATAATTATAGATAAGTCCCAATTTCTCAGTCCTGGTTTCCAAAGTATTAATTGGGTGTAGAATCTGCAGTACCTATCATCATCTTCCCAAGATGATTTTGAGGATACCTTGTAAGTATATGTTATACAGCAGCTGTCTTTTCCAAAGTGTGTGCAAAACATATGTGATTTTAAATCTATATAAGGAGTTTACTATTAAAACTATTTCTAGAGTGGACTCTTGTGATATGAGGACTCTATAAATCATGAAAATGATTAATCTCTAACTAAATTGTTTTGTAAATGTTTGTTTTTGTTTGTTGATAAGTTTCTTTTGTTGAATTACACTTATCTGTGGCTACTTAGCAAGCTGAAAAAACTAAAAGGTAGCACTGTATGTGTGTGTATGTGTCTCTTTTTATATACATAGTATGTGTATATATAAGTATATAATATTATTTGTGTGCATACATGAATAATATGTTTATATGCAAAGAATATGGAGAATTAGAATTAGCCTCATCCTGAGGGACAAAATAAGTAAAGCCATATAATTAGAAGAGAGAGAAAGAAGGAAACAGAAACAAGAGAAAAGTCATTCCAAATTGCCAAGAAAATCATGATGGCTACCATTATTGAACCCCAACTATGTGATAAGCATTAAGCAGCTTTAGATACATCATTTCTAATCCCACCACTATCCTGTGGGATAGAGAGTATTATCCTTCTTTCATAAATCAGAAAAAAAGAAGCCCGGAGTGCTTAACTCACAATGCACAAGGAGATGCAGTTCCAGCTCAAGGTTCCCAGTTCTGTCTGAGAGATGCACATTCTCCCCACTAGGTCTCCCTGCTGATTGATTTGTACAGTATGTACTGGACAACTCAGCAGTGCTTTCTCTTCTTTGAGAACTGTGCCATCAGGCAGGTTGTGAATTCTAGACCAAGGTGACAGGATCTCCACTTTTGGGAATTACCATGCTTCTGTGTGATTATTCCTGGCTAATCATACACATGGTGACAGAAATTTGGATCTTGAAGTCCCCTCAAAGTCACTTAATCCAGTCCTCTCATTTTTGAATGACTTTTTCCTGATTATAGTTCACATATGCAAAAAAAGGTAAGAAACGAGCTTTATAAAGAAAATGAAAAATTATACTACATAGAAACAAGAACAACATTTTGAAATATTTCCTTCCTGTCTTTTATCCTTGCTCAGTTCTTGTGGATATAACACAGTTTTGAAATGAACTTTTCCTCTTACTCATCGTTAAGAGCATTTTCCCAAATTCTCCAAAATCACTTAATAAACACTACTTTTAATTTGCTGCAACATACTCTACTTGGGAGAAAATGTTTACCTACTGATGCCCCTGTTGTCAGATATTTAAGGTTTTTCCAAATTTTTGCAATAAATAGTATTGCAGGTTTTCAAAAAGTATGTCTTGTGACACATATTAAAAAATTATTTTTCAAAAAGTTACCCCTTTGATTTATATATGGAGGGGTAATGCATCACCATGGTTACTCAGCAAGTAAATGTTTCCTGCAGATCTTAAACCCAGTCCTCCTTCATGTTCTTTCTTGGGCCACAGCAACTTACTCTAACCGTGACAAATGTGGTTGGTGAGGATGTCAACCACACCCTTAAATAATGATCTTGGAGAAGACACAAGTGCAACATGGGTAATGGGACAATCTTAGTTTTTATACTCAGGTAGCCGTCATCCTTCATTGACCAGTTCTGTGGACTTGAATAAATGACATAAACTTTCTGAGCCTCCATTTCCTTACCTCTCAAAGTGGGGATAAAACATCTCATAGGGTTATTATAAAGAATATAGAATGTCAGATATAGAAAAATCCAGGTACACAGTAGGCTCTCAATAAATGGAACTTCTTTTCTTTCCTTTTTTTTTTTTTTTAAAAAAAAAGGGATACGACATTTACTATCATCTTATTCATTTAGGCCATCTGTCAATTTTTTTTTTTTCTCATTACTGTACGTTCTGGCAGGTATCTGTGGATTGAACAAGCAAACTCCTTTCCAAAAGGTGTGATTAATTCTGTCTTCTTTGAATTCTAATCCCATGAAAACAGAGCTTCTTTGTAATCATGTTGGCTGTATTATAATAAAAGTACTTCCACAAAATCTTTCATTAAATCATGGGAAGTAACAAAGGAGTATGTCCCTGTGTTCATTCAGTGTTCCCTCTGCATTCATTGCCACCCACCACCATTCCCTGGATTGCAGTTCAAGCAGAAAGTACAATGGAGAAACTATAGGCAAAATTGTAAAGTTTACCTTCTCTAAGCTTCTATTCCCAGCCTCCCTCTTTTTCCTCCTTGATGGGATAGATTTTCTCCTTTCAAACATGAGTTGCTGTCTTAATTGCTAACCTTGAAGACGTATAGTATTCCTGCATACGGTATGCCGATGCTTGTATGTGCTAGTATCAACTTGAGAAAGTGAAACTCACAGAGAAGTAACATTGTGTTTAGTTTTTACTCTTGGTGGAAGTTGAGTTTTCATGGTTGATCAATAGGGTTTAAATATGATACTCTAATTTCCAGTAGCCTAATACTTGAGTATTCTAATACATCTATATTGAAGCTTTCCTCTTCAAAGGGAGACCTAGTTACCACCCTCCCCCCAACTATCCTTTAAGAGCAGACTGTCTTCTTGGGGCTCTAGAGTCTAACTGTTATCTTCATTTTTTTTTCCCTTTCCTGGACTTCTGAAAATTCTGAAGCCAAACTACCCTCTGATATTGTAAAGGATCATAAGAAAATTTTCTGTGTTGGATCACTCTTCCTGGAGTCACATTCTTTACCCACTAGGGGATTAAACTGCTCTGGAAGGAATCAACTTCATGATCACATACGTCAATTCTGAATAAATTATAAAATGCTTTCTAATCATGTTTTAGCACCTTTCACTTACAGATTTAACATTCCCACTTATGCTTTTCCCTTGAGACTCTAGATTGAAGTCTATATATACTATATACTTTTAGAGTCTATAAAACTATATACTTTTATAGTTCTCTATCTTATGGTTAAGATGATAACTCTCAGACTTTATTTTTCAAAAAAATGATAACGGGATACTTTTTATGTTTACTCTTCACTAATTTTATATACCTAAGTCAATTTTGCCCAAGGAAGTATATTCAATATATTTTGTCTCTTTGATAGCCTACTAAATGTGAATAAGAATAGTTGGAGGTTATCTTCCAAGGCAGACATTTTGAAGGTTTTGAGGATGACTTTAACGTTTCTTCCCCACTTTCTGTCCACCCCCACCCCCCCCCCAGCCCACTCACACATACTGCTGCTGCTAAGTCGCTTCAGTCGTGTCCGACTCTGTGTGACCCCATAGATGTCAGCCCATACACACATGCTCAAATACACACACACACTCACACACACAACTCTATGCATGCACATTTTTTACCAAAGAACTTTTAGGAAAATCTGTGCAAAAACTATTGATTCAGATACACTGCAACAACCTTTCTGAAGGAATCAAGAACCCATTATGTGTGTTCCCTCCAAAAATTATTATTTGTGGTTATTAAATTTTTTGATAAGTTAAAGGCAAGTTAATAACTTTTTTCAATTTTCTAAAACCAATTTAATTTCTTATTTAGAAAACAGAGGTTCATGACTATTGTTAATACCTATTTAACAATTATGAATACTACAAGAGTTTGGGATCACACTACAAAGGCCATCATGTAGGGATTCTTTAAAACTTTATACTGATTTTCTGCATAAACTTACCTGACACCTTGGAATACATCAGGGATTTGAATAAATATATATATGTTTATTATGATATGCATATTCTTTAAAACAGAGTTCAGGAATCCCTAGCTACTCTAAATAATTATAGTTAAGAAGGCATTTACTGTAAAAGTAAACTAATGTGCTTTTAAGGATGTAGTTTAATTAGGCACTTTAATAAAAACTGACAAATGTATGTGATGGATTGAAAGTTTACAATGCCTCTTTACATATGCTATTTGTACTAGTTCTTACTGGATGAGTACTAGAGGGTATTACCTCAGGTTTACAGATGAGAAAATGGAAGCACTGAGAGTTTTAAGTATTAGTCCTAATACCACACAGCTAGTAAGTAAAAGAAATGGAATCTAATCACAGACCACATATTCCAAGAAAGTGACATTTCTACTTGGTGCTTCAACTGATCCCTATGCTGGTTCCATAGGTTTCCTATTTATTGATCTTAAATTGAAGTGGAAATGAGTAATTTAATTTATAAGGAAGTTTTGAGTTTGTTTTATTCTGGGCAAGATACAAATTTCTAAAACAAGTTAGTCTTCTTGTTTTATTATGAGATTCAATGGCTTTCAGAGCCTAGAAGGGACTTCAGTTATTAAACTGCCTTATTTTTCAGAACTTTTTCATTCACCTAATCAATATATATTTGCTAGAATATATGTTGCTGATGCTGAATAAAATGCAGATCCAAGAGAGTTAAGCAATTTACAAAATAACTAACTATAAGAGATGGAACTGAAACTATATGTATAGTTATATATAACATGTATATATATATATAAAACATGTATTCACTCAAGAGGCAGTTATAAAGGGCTAAGTTAGGGCATTTAGTGCAAGAAGCACACCTAGTTGAATTTGGCATGTTACTAGTCAATGACTTTTGACAGACCATTTGCAACCCAGTCTATGAAATAAGAGAATAAAACCCCTAAAACAAAAGGAAAATGTGACAATTAAATTAAATAATATAAGTTGATGTGCTCTATTACTGTTAGTAATCTCCTCATAATTATTTTGAGAGAAAAGAGAAAGCAAACTTGACCATATACTTTTAGAAGAAAGTTTCAACAAGTTATTTTTTCAAAAATTGTGTTACATAAAATAAATTCAGTTTCAACTATTCAGTATGTAAATTGAATGGAGTAAAATTCAAAGTGTCCATGTTGCATGTACATGTAACAATTATTTCAGAGTTAAAATATACTGCTAGTTCTATAGGCTGGTAAAGATTTGCAACTGGGGGGATACCCTGTTTTGGGATAGTTGCTGTTTCTTTAAATTGGGTGAAAGAGTTGTACAATTGCTGAGTCAGATGATCTGGCAGCCAGAGAGATTCAGAGCAAGAAAATGGTGGCACTCAAAAAAAGAAAGTAAAACGTAAGTTCCCCCCCAATAAACCAGCAAACTAATAGGTGTAACATTAGAAAAATGTAGTTTAAAAGCAGAAAAATTATGACTATAATTGGGAAGGCATAATATTGTAGTTTTACCTATAACTGCAAATTCTTTTTAAGCTTACACTATTTGTAAATATATTTTCTCCTCACCAATGTGTTTTTACAGACACAAAGACCCATCATTTTGTCTATAAGTGCTTTATTCTGTTATGGGTACATTTTACTGTAATTTGCCTTGATCATAAATAAATATAATTTAAACCTGTAAAATACTTCTGTTTTCCTTCTCTTACATAATTTTAGTGTGTTATGTTTCCTGCTTGGTTTCTGATTTGGAAAATAAAATAAAATGAAAAAAAAAATCCCATATTACTTATTACTCTATCTATCTAGCACTATCCATCCTATGTAAACAACAGTAAGTATATATAGTGCTTCAAAAAGATATCATTAATGTCTTTTGTGGAAGTTTTCTGTCTGGTGTTACAAGCTTTAACACACAAGTATATCCTATTACATCCTTTGCCCTCAAATGTGTTCTGATTGTAGAGACCTGGCATCTAAGAGATGATCTTTTCCAAGTCACATGGAGAATCACGTAATACTAATAAAGGGTCCCCTTCTTTTGGTAAAATAGCTCCTCCAATGATTTATTCAGATTCTCAATGTCCTACTTGGGACCCAAAGTGTGATTTTAAAGTTTTAAATCTTATCTAAAAGTCTGAATTTCAATTTAAAAGTAAATAATCAAAAATAAGTTAAAAAAAACAATGTTGGCCATATTTGTCCCAAGGAGCTATCTCTTAACAGAATCCCCCTCAAATGCTTTAAAATGCAGGTTATTGGGACTCCACAGCAAATCTGCTCAGTTAGATATTCTGAGAGTGAATTCCAGAAATATGTATTTTAAAGAGCAGTCCAGGTAATGATGCTGCTGACAACCTTTGCCTTACTTCTTTAACTTCACTGATTATTCTCATGATTAATTTAAGAAAAGGCATATTTATTTACACCACTCTGATGGCATAGCTTTGTTAGTTTCAATTTGTTTAAGAGATTACATATCTTTGTTCATACAGTGCTGAACCTCTACAATCTGCAAAACTTTCCTTCCTTGAGAAAAAAACACCTCTGGCTGTGCAACCATTTAAATAAATTCTGAGATTTTCTTTTTAAAGGTAAAGGGGGAAACTGAGAGCTAGTTGAAGAAGAATTAAAAAGTCATTTGTAATAAAAATTTAAAAATCAACTTATTCTTTTCCAAAGGACCTTTGAGGCACTGTAATTTTCAATCTTGTAGTTGACACTTTAACTCTTCTTTCTATTACTTCTTTCTGATTATGTAGTCCTGCCCAGCTGCAACAATCACTCCAGTTTTTATGCAAACTGCACTGACAAGCAGAGATTATCTTCGATCCTTCTTTCTTTAAAAAGCAAGTGTTATTGACATATAGTAAGTTTAATAATTGTCAACGCACATGGGATTGCTGAACAAACTTTGAGAGACCATGAATTAGGATTCATAGCCTCTGCGGAGGCCCCCAGTTGGTGGGCATTTTCTAAGGTAGAGTAGTCTTTAAAAAGAACTCCTTTTTTCTACTAAACAAAATACTTATTACTAAGGTTGTCTCCATCAGTTGGCTTGCTGACATAGAAGCTGACCTTATTTTCAAACTTACTTTTTTTTTATTCTGATAAATATCTTTTTAATGTTTTAACTGAAGGAGAAAAGTTTTCAAATACGAGGAAAGCTTCAGTATAAGAAGAAACCTACTGCGAGACCGTATCACTGGAATATTGCGGACCGTTCTTTATACCACCTTGCATCCCAGACAGAGAAACAAAGGAACCCAGGCCTGTCAACACTCTGGTCGCCCCCTAGCCTGGAAGGTAAAGGAATAGTCTCCAAAACTTGGAAGTGCACCTCGGAGTGAACCTGCCCCATCCCGCTCCCACTCTTGCGGGTTGGCGGGGCGGAGGAGGCCTAGTCAGTTTCAAGCTGGAGAGGTGACCCAGAGATGTCCGCTGTCATACTTTCACCCCTCTGAAAGCCACGAAGCCCACTCAGACTCCACTTGCCCTCACGCCTCTCTCACCTCTGTCAGCCCGCGTCCTGCTCTGCGTTTAACCCTTGCTCTGCTGTTACTTTGATGAAATATTACATGCGGAAATAGCTGTGGTGAGGAGGAGCGAGGCCCAGGGAAGGCTAAAAGTAGAAAGGGCGCGTTCGCGGAGTTGGGTGATAAATGGATCAGCGTCTAGCTCTGGCTGGAGGGTCCTACCCCAGCGGCCAATAACATCCGAAGCATCTCTAAGAATTGATTCGGTGGGGATATGAGTCAAGGAGGGTGGCTGGGGCTGAGAAGCGAAAGGGGCCGGTTCAGAGCAACTTCGAGTCTCACTTCCTTCTAGACCTCGCGTTGAGGTCCTGGCAACAACCGTGGCGACCCCAGCCTAGCTTTGGGAAGTGACAAACCCCACCTTGAAGTCGTCTAGAGAGGATCTGGGAGAAGGGATCCGGAGAAGGGGGCAAGTGCTAGAACCAGAGAGGCCTAACACCCAGGCGCCTTGAAAACAGGTAGAGCCACCCATTTATCAATTATTTAAAAACGAATTACGTTGTGAATAGGGACAGCGTGCCCTAGAGTCAGAACCCTTGCAGACTCTCTCCAGACCTTAAAGTCACCTTCTTATATAGAATATTTGAGCAACAGAATACTTTCCTCATCCTTTTTAAGTAAAGTCTTAGTTCATTGTACTATAGGAAAATAAGGTTTTTATCTTTTCTTTCTTTTTTAACTGGTGATGGTCATAGCACTTTGGAAAACTCAAAAGTATAATGAAAAAATAAAAGACCACCAACCATCTTGAGGAAACCACTATAAATATTTTGTTACTGTGTGTGTGTGTGGAGAGAGAGAAGCAAGAATAAGAACTGTTTACTGGTACTGCTTTAAGTCTTGCTTTTAAAAAATCACTTAATTTTATAATGTAATAATTTTACATTCTATTATTTTTTAAAAACATGATTGCCTATAATGATCCAGATCTGAAATATTTCAGACCTAATTCCAGAGTATAATTCAAAATAATTTAACA
>SJYQ01001359.1:118294-132701 GCA_006410935.1 Redunca redunca
AATGTGATTGCTAGAATTTTAGGCAGTTTTCAATTTCTTGCTACTATTTATTTGTATCAATTTTTGTCAGAATTTTTCTTTCCTTAAGATGATGCCTACTTATAGAAAAGCTAAATAAAAGTGTATGGGTATTTAGAAGCTCTTGATATACAATGTAAAAAATGTTCTTGCCGGTGAGGTGTTTACGAAAGTGCATTAATCTTCAGTCAGTAAACAGACACAGTGTTCATCATCAGGTATGTGAAAATCAGAATCTAGAGAGCTGTAGTTTTTTTTTTTAAGCTATTCAATATTAGAATTTTATGTTTAGAAAATGAAACTATATCCACTGTTTACATAATTTAAACTACAGAAAGAAAACACCACTAAAACTTTTTATCAGGCTGGATTTTGGAGCAGAGAAGATTCTCTGGCCTAGAGTGTTTTAGGATGCAGTAGGGCAAATGAGGTTGTTATGCTTTTCAAAAATGACTAAAGGTTTTAGAAGCAAAAACACTGGGCCAAATGTTCAGCCTTCCTTGAAGAAAGTATTTTTTGAGATGATATAGATCACTTTATTATCAGGAGTCACTCACATGTTGGGAAAATGGTTTAGCTTAACTCTATCATGGTAGTCACTAGTGATAAACTAATACGTAATTAGCAGACCTGTGAAATATTGTGGATGCAGACAGCAATAGGCTGTGTTGAGAATGGATAAACTAATACGTAATTAGCAGACCTGTGAAATATTGTGGATGCAGATAGCAATAGGCTGTGTTGATAATGGACATTTTAAAATTCGAGTCCCCAAAGAAGTAAATGAATATTGTCTTATTTCTGATAGCTAAAGATCATGTACACATTGGGAATAATGGTTTAAGCTAACTGTATAGTGCTTACCTTGAGAGAACACCGTGCCGTTAAAGGAGGGGAAAACCCCTAGGAGTTCCCAGATAGCAGTAAACAAATAAATATTTAATTTCAGAAAAGTATGACTATTTTATAAATACACCAAGGTAGAGGTAACAAGTCAATTAGGGTAATTCATCAGGCATGTATGGATAAGAAACTAGTAACATGAAATTTTATTATATACAGTTTCCAGTCATATAAAAATGTCATAATGAATATATTTGCAAAACTATAAAACTATGTTAAACTAACAACACCATACAGGTCAGCATTAATGTTAAATAATTCATACAAGTTATATTTTTAGCCCTGTGGCTCTCAAGGAATTGTATGAGTCCCAACATAATTACCATCCACATATATTGTTAAATCAGCACAACTGTAGACATAATATATATAATTGTGAAATGTAGAATTACATGCCATTTATAATGAATACTTCCAGATGTTTTTTATATATGTGTAAAATTTCATATACGAAGTTGGAGAATTGCACATATTTTCAAAATATTCTATTTTATCTAAGCCATGTGTTCTGACATCAGATATTTGCTGAAAATTGGGCTTTTCACATGATCAATGCATTTTTAAATAGCTTTCATTCCTGAAAATTGACTTATACTTAAATAATAAGAAATAAATGGCTATTTTCAATGAACCTATCATTTTTATATTTTAACTCTTTATACAACAATTATATTATAAAATGAATATTTCTCTAACTTAAAATAATCACAATATTATCCTATGTACTCCTAAAATAGAAATCAAGTAATTACAGTATTTACATAGGTTAAAAATTTCTACCTCATTACTACAGGTTTTTGGATGCAACTTAATAATTTAATAAAATAGCTTTATCGAGAATAAAATTTTAAATGAAGATATTAAAAAACATATCATAGTGGCTAAATGCTTGCTGGTACAGATAAAGCACCATTTAAAAAATGGGATTCTGTTAGTGTTTTAAAATGAACTGAAATCAAATCCAGCAACACCCCTTGAAATTTTTTACAAGCTACTTCTACTAATGCTCAAAAATAACTGAACTTATAATAAAAATATGAAAAAGAAAATGTGTACTTTCCTTATCAATTGTTTGTAGATTTTCGCCAACAGAATTGAGACACCTAATTAAACACGGATAGTGTTAACAGTTTTACATTTACATGTCAAAAAATCTACTAACGTTAAAATAAAAAAAATTAATTCCCCCCTATGCTGGCCTTTGCTTTTTTCAAAACACATATTCCCAGGGAAATAACGCCACAAGGAAGGCCACAAAAATGAAGCCGCATTAAATTGTTTTTGGATTTTTCATCCTGGTTCTAATTAGGACTCTCTATATTGTAACTATATATATATATTTTTCAGCTATTCTGGTCATAGGAAATTACATCGACTGTGTAAAGAATTATCTGATGTGAGGACACAACTACCCTAGATTTCTGTTTTTCAAGAAGTAGGCCTCATTTTGGGCCTTTTAGTTGGGGCCTGAGATGATTAAAATATGATCGATGTCATCCTTAGGCTCCACACTGTAGTTCTGGCTTCTTCTAAACATATGGGCATTGTCCCGACTCCTTTAGATAACACCAGGCCGCTAAAAAAGAAATCTCCATCTCACTACGAAAGTCAATCTCTCTTTTGACTTGAAAAAGCAAGTGATTGCTCCTCTTAGAAGTTACTGATCCTGCGATCAATATTACTATTTCGAGAGTAATAGTAATATTTGAGGGTGCGAGCCCCCACCCTAAAACCTCCTCCACTACTGCAAGGAGAGAGGGTTGACCCGGCAGGAAGAAAAAAGGCGGCCTCCAGAAATCTAAGACCGTTAGTAATACTTTCCTTCAGGGCACAATAAAGTGCTTTTGAAATACACCTTGTGTGTGGATGTGTGTGTTTGTTTACTGATTCCCAGTCAGGAGTGACTGACTTCTAGAGTAGGTTTAAAATCTCCCGGTTTCCCCCAGAATTTCAGGAACTTAAGGAGGTGTGTGAAGGGGGCTCCGGGCTCAACATGCTGGGAGAACTGCACCTCGGAGAAATTGTAACTTGTATGGGGAGAAAGTGGAAGGAGCCTCCAACCCCCGTAACAGCCTCCTCCAACCTCGTCCGAGGTGACTTATCTGTGCAATAGATTACATCAAACAAAATCACCCAAGGGCTGACTGCGCCCCGGGATTTTCGAGGCCTTTCCTACCTGGTCTAGGATGCGGTCGCTGCGCTCTGCGCTGGCTCCTCACTAGCATCAGCACGAGGGCCACAGCGGCCAGCACACTCGGCGCTGCCCACTCACCCGCTGGCCGCGCGATGTGCACCGTGACTCGTGGTGGGCCGCCCGCGCGCGGAATCCTCACTGTAATCGAGAGCCGGCGCACCATGTTCTCGCCGCCTCGGAGCTCGGCGACCGCTGCGCCGCCTTTTGACTTCAGAGGTAGGCAGCTCGGCGCCCGCCCCCCGAGGATCGCAAACTGAGACCCACGCGCAGCAGCCCGCCCATCCCCGCCCCGCAGGCGCGCCCCCGCCCGGGCCGGCGCGCGCTCGCTCGCCCCCAACCTCCTGGGAGCCCAGAGCCATTCTGCGCTCAGCGCGCGCGGGAAAGGCGGGCTGAGGCGCAGGGCGGCGCGCGCGCGGGAGGCTAGCTTCCTAGGTTCCTCTCTCGCCCGCGCACCTCTCCTTTCCCGCCTTGTCCACACTGCCCCCCTCCCCTACCCCGCCACCTTCCCACCCAGCGCGCGGGAGCGCCACGCGGTGACAGCTCCGGGTCCTGACGCCACAACGCATCTCCAGGCAGCCCGCCCCCCTCGCAACATCCGTCACCTGACCCGGCCATATCAGGAACCGCCACAGTCCGGCTCGCGTCCCTGCTTCCCTGACCCCCTTCCTTTATTCCTCGCGCCCCTCGCTGGGGTGGGGGTGGGGGGGTCCTCCCTTTCTTCAAACCGGATTATTTAAAAAACAAAAAGAAAGAAAGAAAGAAAGAAACCGCAAAGTCATCTCCTGGCTCTATCCGCCATTCAGGAGGCTGAATGTCAGTTTTTGAAAGAAATGGCGCTACGCTCCACTTCTAGATTTGGGAAACCAGCGGAATTAAAGGAAACTGCTGCGACATCTGGACACTGCGTGGCGCTGGCGCTGGCGCCGCTGGAGCGGCGGGCCCCGCGCCGGACCAGGTAGGCGGAGCCGAACCCCAACTCCCGCTGGGTCGGGGCGCCCCTTCCCCTCCCAGCTCCACGCGCTGCGGAGGGTTCTGGGCTAGGCCAAGAGTCCATTCACCAGGCAAATTTTATTTTCGGTTTTGACATCCCGCTCAGCGAAGCATCTGAACGCTTCTTCCTCTTTCCTCCTCCCGCCGTGCTCCCCTCCCCCACGGCTGATCCCCGCTCTCCGGGTGTCCCTGCGTCCACCGGTCCTTCCTCCCGCAGCCTTACCCCCCTCCTCCTCCGGCCCCACGCTCGGACACGCTTCCCTCTCGCTGCCCGACTCCCCAGCATGGTCCCTCTTTCTCTCTCCTCGCCTCCCTCCCTACCTCCCCCCTCTTTTCTTACACATCACTGATCCTTTCTTTCTGGACACCCCCCAACCCCCTCCCTGTGCTGCTGTGGTCCACCCGGCACAGGAAAGCGGGGGAAGGAAAGGAAAGAGCCGCATAAAGGAGGTAGTGAGGGGAGGTTGAGTCGAGGACACCGGGGCGGCCTGGGGACACTCAAGAGCCAGTTCCGGAGCGCAGTCGGACTGGTCCCGGCTCCCGGGCTAGAAAGAGCTTTGACGCGGGCTCGCCGGCTCCCCGAAGGCGAGTGGTCCAGCCCAGGACGCCGCTTGCAGGCGGGCGGCGCTGACCCGATGTCCCCAGCTCCTCGGCTCCGAAGTCGGTTTCGATCGGCCCAGATCCTCGCGGGCTGGAGGCGCGGCCTGGCCGCTCGGCGTGGAAGAGAGGGTGTGGGACTAGGCCCAGCCTTCGGAGCCTGAAAGGTGGACCACATTGAAGTGGCTTCTTTTTTTTGCTTGTGCCCGAGCCTAGTGGCCGAGCTGCAGAAGTGGATCCCCTAGTGAGACAGCCGACAGATCCTCTGGAGCAAACGCCGAGCTCTTCACTATTGGAGGAGGCAAGTGGGACTCGGATGGTGCGAGCCACCGTACTGTAACGGTGAGGCCAGGTCCAGCTGCACTCGGGCTGCTTCCACTCCCCATCCCTCACTTCCGCACAGGACGCAGCCTCCTGACTGGCCAGTTGAAGTGAGACTGAGGGGCCAGGCTTAAATGTTTTTGTTTAGTTGCTAAGTCACGTCTGACTCTTTGAAACTCCGTGGACTGGAGTCTGCCAAGCTCCTCTGTCCATGGGATTTATGAGGCAGGAATACTGTAGAGGGTTACCGTTTCCATCTCCAGGGGATCTTCCCGACGCAGGGATCGAACCGGTGCCTCCTGCGTCTCCTGCACTGGCAGGAGTATTCTTTAGGATTGAGCCACCAGGGAAGCCCCAGACTCAAATAACCACTCTAAATAAATTACAAACGCACCTCTCCTCTCTCCTGTAGGACTCCCTCAGACTTTCCCGACCATCCAGGCTCCATGCTGAGGCTCTTGTGTGACAGAATGAATGTGCATTCCTCTTCACAAGGTTAGCTCCTTCTTCTTTAGGTCTCTTCTCAGGTATCCGCCCGCAGAGACTCTTCCTCTAGGCACTGTATTTTTTTTTTTTTTCCCTACAATGCTTACCCTACAGAAGTTATCATAAGTAATTATTTGTCTCTCAGTATGCAACCTCCATGGAAGGTGGATCTTGCTCTGTTTTGCACTATGCCCATGATCCCCTCCTTCACCTCCCCGCCGCCAAAAAAAAAAAAAAAAAACCTTGGTAGGAGAGATGGGCTTGTAAAAACTTACAATTATAATGAGGGAATTTCATTTTATGGAAAACAGAGGAGGGGTACTTTAGGAGATGCGGGATAAGAGAAAGAATCCTGGAGGAGAAATATTGCCCAATTGCAGCTTAATATCATTTAAGAACCTTGGAGACGTGGAAGAGTGAACCCAGGTAGTGTTATTAGCTGTGTCAGTAAACTATGGTGGGTGAGGATGAGAAGACCTGTATTACACATTTCTGTATTATCATTTCTTGAAATTATTAGTCAGGGTTCTCTAGAGAGACAGAACCAAATGTGTGTGTTTCTATGATTTGTTTTAAGGAATTGGCTTACCCCAGTAGTGGGGGCTGGCAAAACTTGAAGTCTTCGTGACAAATAGGCAGGCTGGAGACCCAGAGAAGAGTTGATATTGCAGTTTTGAGTTAGAAGACAGCAGTCTGGAGACTGAATTCTTTCTTCTTTGGGCAACCTCTTTTTCACTTAAGGCCTTCAACTAACTGGATGAGGCCCACACACATTATGGAGGGTAATCTGCTTTTCTTAAAGTCTATGGATTTAAATGTTAATTATATATTAAAAATAGCTTTATAGCAATATCTTGACTGGTGTTTGGCCAAACAACTGGATACCATAGCCTTGCCAAGCTGACACATAAAATTAAACCTCACATTATCCTATTATTCCTAAAAGGTCTGCTGAGCTTCAGTTTTCCAAAGCAAGTTTTAGACTTCAGATCCCAAGTTTAAATTCAGGGACCTGTCTGTATTGATTTGGCCTGTATAGCTTCACCCATAACCATTTCCTCTCCACCTAAACTTATTCTGGGGATAAGGAGAGTTACCCACTTCAGAGGAATGCCATTTGAATGACAGCACAGAGCAAAATAATAAGCTATACAATAAGCTCTATATAGTAGTGAATGAACAGTTCAATGAATATAAAATTAAAAACTCAAACTTAAATTCCATCTTGGTTTTCCCTTGCTGCCCAACACCTGTGTTTTTTTTAGTTGTGGTATACAGGGGGATTCTATCTAATTTTAATATTCAGACTAAGCAAAATATAATTATGAAGATGAATCTTTACCAATACAACTAATTTGTGGCATTCCAAAGATGTTTGGAGTTTCACATGACTTTGGCTATGTGTTCCTCAAAAACAGTGTGACCAAAAGCTTGGCAGTGTTATTTGCATGCACTTTGGCTTCTTTTACTTATTTTATCCTCACTGTGGCCCTTTGAATTTGGGATTACTACCCTATCTTACAGGTGAGAAAACTGAGGCCTAGACAGACTAAAATCTTGGATACTTTATGACCTGCAAGTGCCAAGGCTGGACTCATTAAGAAAGTCTTTGGACTAAAATCCTCGTGCCCTTTCTGTTGTTCTACAGGCTAGAGTCAACAGGAAGTGAGCTATTGATGGGTCATTTTTGGCCTAAAACTAGACTTTGCAGATCTGAGTGTTTGAATGGAGGAAAATGATGTTTTATTTTAAAAAATGATTTCTATTTTGGATCAGCAAATTCATTCCACAGGCAGAGATAGGAGTGGGCATTTTACTAATGATTTGTCTGTACCATCCAACTCTACTACCCCTAGCCATGATGTCCAACTAGCTTTTCCCCTCAGGTATCTCTTGATTATCAAAATTCTGTGAGAAATTTTCCATGCTCAAACTAAAAATCCCAAAGGTGTAAGACACAGGACACTATAAGCAAGATTTTAAAACTATTATTTGAACATATATGACAAAAGATTAACTCTTAGAATATATGAATACATAAGTGAGTTAGAAAGATAACCCAGTAAGAATGGTAGCAAATAATATAATGGGCAGTTTAGAATAGAAGATATTAAAATAGTCAAATGGTAAAAAACTATGAAAATATATTCAACTTTATTGATTAGTAAAGAAATGTAACAAAAACACTGATATATACCTTAGGTATGGCAGAAATAAAAAGAGTGATAACATCTGGAAAGTTGTCAGAAAACAATCATCCTTACATACTATTGTAACTTGGTACATTCATTTTGGAAGGCAACTTTATAGTATCTACTAAAACTGCATACATATACATACTCTTTACATATATACATACATAAATATAGGTATGGAAATATGTATACTATTTGTATAGGGTTTATATGTGTATGAAAGAAATACATATTACATATATATGTATATATATACTACCCTTTGACTTTGCAATTCTACTTCTATAACTCATCTAAGTATGAGAAGTATATATACGTATATATGTGTATATATTATTGGAGATACACACATATATACAAACATAAGTATGGAAAGATTTTATACACACATATGTGCAGACATATACTGTATGTGTGTGTGTTTGTGTGTGTGAGAGGAAAAAGAGATGTACCCTTAACCCTAGCAATATCACTTCTATGAATTGCTACAGATTGCTCATAAAGGGGTGAAAAAAAGGTTCTTTGTAGCATCATATGTAGTATCAAAAAAACAGGAAACAATTTACATGTTTGTCAATAAGGAACCGATTTTTAAAAATTTGGGTTTATCCGTAAAATATAAACTATGCAACTATACAAAAAACAAAGTGCATCTTTATTTCCTAATGAACGTTGTCAAAGATCTACTACCAAAGAAAACAAGTTGCAGAATGATTTTCTAAATGTGTGTGTTGGGAAGAGGTGTTTACAATTATATGTACTTATATTTCTGGAAAGTTGATTAATTACAAAAAAATAGTAGTTACTCCTGGATAGTGAGAATGGTGGGTAGGAAAGCTTCAGGAGGTATTTACTTAATTCTGTTTATTTTCTGTACTGTTTGAAAGTTTACTATGAACCAGAAGTTTAAAATAACAACTACAGAAATTTTCATCTTCAAAACTAGAGATTCTAATTTTGTAGTCCTGAAGTGGTCAGTGACTTTAAAATTTGGAACACAAATGATTGAAAGTCAGGGTTGAGAATCACTTCCCTACAGGTTGGTCTCAAATGACTAGTGGGGGAAACACCATCATTTATACAGATATAATAAATACCTGGGGGTACATATAAAATGAAATGTCATGTAATTTTTTCCTAGAAGGGGGATGGCATAGTCTTCTGTTCAAGATGGAATTTAAACAGATCAAAAGGCTCCTGAAACTCTGGACTAGATCCATATATAATATCTTTAACTATCAAAGGCAGTCCAGAGATTAGAGAGCAGTAGAGGATGACAAAATATTTTAGGCAAGGCTATAGCTTATAATTCTAAATTGGCATGTTGGAAGCAGATACAGAAGACTGTACAGGGTACTTACTCTTGTGTCCTAGGAAAGGTGATAGAATTTAGTAACTCATAACCCACAGACAGAATGAGAAGCCAATTCCCCAGAATTCACAGAAGAAAACTGTGTGTTATTGATAATCTGTTGACCTACCTGTGGCTTTGTTAATAGAAAAAGTGCTTATTATTTTATGTTTATATGTTATCTCTTATAAACATATTATTAAATATGTAATGACACATACTAAAATTATTTACAGCTTAATCTGATAAAGAAAACAAAACGCAATTATTTATATTAAGAGATGAGTGAAAACTGAAGAACAATGGATAATTTTTACCTATCTGGTTTAGGGGTATATTGAAAACCACTCAAACAGCAGACACTCATGACTGGTTCTAACTCCCACTCTTAGCCACACCTGTTATCTTGTCAGAAGAAAGTGGAATTTTCAGTCACATGCAGTTTGCAACCAAAGCAAAGGGATGAGGAAATTTGTGATGGGATAGGGAAGTAGAGAGGATTTTGGTTAAAATGAAATGGAGACTCAGAGGTCATACAAGAAAAGAGTTCAAAGGAAGTAGCTCCAGTCCTTTCAGAATATAGAGTATGCCAAAGAGAAAACAGATTATGCATTTTGGGAGAAGGCCAAATTTGAAACGGAAATGAGGCATGTTTTAATTACTGTAATTGGTCTTAAAAGTTTTCACCTTAACTCTGTGGTAAAACATTTTACATGCCAGCACTGACTATATAAATCTACTGGAGGTCTAATGTCAGGGGCTTCTGAATGGGAAGGGGATTAACAGGTGTTTGGGGTTCTTTGTAAACTTCAAAGAAAATGTAGATGTCTGTGAGACAGTCATCGAATCATCTTCATACTTCTCTTTCCATTTCTTTTACCCCCAGAAAAATATTTGGTTTATATTGATTTAAAACTTCAAATTAGAAAATTAGAATGGGGTGCTCAGTTGGGAAATACTGTGCTTAATATGTAATCCATGCCAGTTATGTGCTATTTCATCAGTAGTATTGGCTTCAAAGCAAAATTTCCTATATTACATAATTAACGTAGGGGTCATATATACAAGTTATTTCCACAAAGTAAAAAGGACTCCTACCGTAGTAGCTTAGATGGTAAAGAATCCATCTACCAATGCAGGAGATCTGGGTTTGATTCCTGTGTTGCAATGATACTCTGAAGAACGAAATGGCAACCCACTCCAGTATTCTTGTCTGGAGAATCCCATGGAGTGAGGAGCCTGGCAGGCTACAGCCCATGGGGTTGCAAAGAGTTGAACATGACTGAGGGACATTTGTAAAAGCTGATCCTGAGAAAAGTTTTATAGAAAATCCAGACAGTAGCGTAGGAGCAGGTTCCCATTATTTTAGGCCTGGAGATATCTCACACACCCTACCAGCGTGTAGATCATATACAGTTTGTTTTGGTTTGATTTGATCAATTCTGTTGAGCTACTCACTGATCCATCTTCCACAAAACACCACATGCCTCTCCTCCTTCTATTCCTTTCTTTTCATCTCATTCTCTGCCCTCCTGAAATGGCTGACTTATACATATTCAAAACAAAAATCATGGCATCCAGTCCCATCACTTCATGGCAAATAGATGGGGAAACAATGGAAATAGAAACAGACTTTATTTTCTTGGGCTCCAAAATCACTGCAGATGGTGACTGCAGCCATGAAATTAAAAGACGCTTGCTCCTAGGAAGAAAAGCTATGACCAGCCTAGACAGTGTATTAAAAAGCAGAGATATTACTTTGCTGACAAAGGTCCATCTAGTCAAAGTTATGTTTTCAGCAGTCATGTATGGATGTGAGAGTTGGACTATAAAGAAAGCTGAGCACCTAAGAATTGATGCTTTTGAACTGTGGTGTTGGAGAAGACTCTTGAGAGTCCCTTGGACTGCAAGGAGATCCAACTAGTCAATCCTAAAGTCCTGAATATTCATTGGAAGGATTGATGCTGAAGCTCCAATACTCTGGCCACCTGATGTGAAGAACTGACTTGTTTGAAAAGACCCTGATGCTGGGAAAGATTAAAGGCAGGAGGGGAAGGGGACAGAGGATGAGATGCTTGGATGGCATCCTTAACTCAATGGACAGGAGTTTGAGCAAGCTGTGGGAGTTGGTGATGAACAGGGAATCCTGGCGTGCTTCAGTCCATGAGGCTGAAAAGAGTGGGACAGGACTGAATGACTGAACTATACTTATTCAGGTGATACTAAGCTCTTCCCTGACCAGCTGCTTCCTATGATCACCTAACACTTAGGGACCTAAAACTTCAAATGAGAAAGTGCAGACCTTTAGAAATGGGTTTGTAAAATCTGTGACAGCTATTTACAGTTATTCATCTTCTAATGACATTTCTACATATTTTAGCATTCTCATGCTTCACACTTTCTTTTTCCTTCCAAAATCCCCATCCTTTTTTCTTGGTTTTAACTCCTATACCAACTCCTTTTAGGTCAGAATCACTTGTTATAAGCGTACTTAAAAAACATCATTCCTTTCAGAGCATTTAGTTGGTAAATACCTACTTCAGCATTATTTTAATAAATTTATTGGATTTACCTGCTTATCTCACTTAAAGAACTGGGTTCTTTTGGTCGCTCTGAGTGACATGAGATAAATGCAAAATGTGACAACAAAAAGTCAGGTAAGATGGAATAAGAAAGAGCTTAAAATTAAACTACATATTTATTTTACAAAGCATCTTTTTTGTGCTAGTTCCCACAAACTTGTCTCTAACTTTTCAATTAACTGGTAGAGGTGGTACTTATAAAGATCCCCCATTCCCCAGGGCTCCAGAATTTAAAAACTATTGACTATTACATATTAACACACAAGTAATTTGTTTTTTAACATTTCCCATAAAGGAAGGGCAATATAGAATCTCAATGTGATTGGTGTAAGTTAAATAAGTTTTATTTATTTGCTGACGGTCAGCAAATAAATCTCTTCTCTCTCTTCCCTTATATAGCTTTTCTTGGCTCAGACAGACCATGGCAAAATCATTACTAATAAAATATAAGACCCGATTACAGTCATGTATATGACAAACTTATAAAGGGATAAAATGTTAGTGATGGTTGGGAGCTTAAAAATAATCTAGTACCACTCCCATTTTTTATAGATGAGGAAATTGGGGCTAGTCAAGTCATTTAATTTAGTAGATCATATATTGAATTAGTTGAAGAACCAATACCAGAATCCAGGTCTCCTGTCTAATTTCTCTTTCCTTCATTCCCTCTTTCTTCCCTGGAATTTTAAATAGAACAGGAAAAGATGTTGAAAGGATTGTGATTCAACTCTTGCTGCTTCTTTAAGTAATTTAAAAAATTAAAATATTCTTATTTTCTTATGTGTTTACCCTCCCATCTTTTTAAACTTGGTAATTGAATGCAATGAAATTACACCAACTTAGGTTTTCACAAGATAATGAAATAGTTTGTTAATAGTGAAAACCTAGTACTCATCTCAGATTTTGGTTATGATTAGCTGCTGACATAAATACCGAAGCAGTCTTCTTATATTGTAGATGATACCCGCTTTTCCATTTGTTTCAGAAAGTAGTCCACAAGGGTGTTTCTAAGGTTTTAGGTCACTAATTCTAATTGCTCCTTTTTTTTTTTTTTTTTGGTAGAGTGGCAACATCTTGAACATTGGAAAAGGAAAATAAGCATGTGTTGGTTTTTTAAAATAATTGATAATTACAGAGGTGGTAAAAAAAAATCCCTATTGATTATTACATATTAACACACAAGTAATTTGTTTTTTAACATCTCCCATAAAGGAAGGGCAATATAGAATCTCAATGTGATTGGTGTAAGTTAAATAAGTTTTATTTATTTGCTGAAGGTCAGTTACCTAGCTTTATAAAATGAACTTATTTGGTCCTGGACACCATATTCATGTTGTTTTTGTCATAACACAGAAATAAAATATCATTAAGGCATTCCTATGAACACACTTTCTCAAAACTGTTAGGAGCTGTATGGATCTTGAGCTCTCAGAATTTATTTCATTCCTTATATTTGAAATTACTAATTTTAGCCATTAGAACATAGGAAATTTTAAATAGATTTTGCTTTCAGAGTAAAGCATCCTCATTTTCTCATCCATTCACTCAGCTGAAAAAAGAAATATAAAAATGAGGCCAAATGAATATATTATTGAGTTATAAATTTATTTTACTTCCAGATCTTGCAGTGAAGTTCAGGTGATAAGATTTTTACAAACCTTGGTAATATTTTAGATTTAAGATACAGAAATTAACATATATATTTTTCTGTAATTGTAAAATGGAGCCAGAAGCAGGGCTCATGTATATAGAGCTATATTTATTTGCATGTATCCTTCAAAGTAAAATCTTAAACAGATTTAACATATGTATTTTTTTGTGCGGCTGATAAAACATATTGGCCATACTTACCTACCAGGTGGATTTGAAATCTGAATTTATTTTTACGTGCATCATAAATATTTCAGTTGCAACCAGGTGGTACTTGATTTTCCAATAATGTATGATGTTTTGGCATATGTATACATATATATATGTATATATATATGATTCTCACAGTACCCTATAGTACCCAACCATATTTTCTTGATTTACTTTCCATTAATATAAGGTTGTCACCACATTCCACAACTCCCTTAAATTAGGAATGGAATTCACATGTTTTAAGCCAAAACCTTGGTGTCCAATCTCATCTTTTCTTTTTACCATTAAAACAGTGAAATATCAGTTATTCCAATGCTGTAATGAATCAAGCAACACTGGAAATTAAATCCCCAAACAGTACAACTTTAGTTTGTTCAGCAGATATTAAGACATTTCACGAACCATCATTATGTACTTTCAACAGTTTGACACTCAGTGTACTCTTTCAGCAACCCTTTGGGAAATATCCTGAGATCATTTACTGGGTAAGGGCATGGATCTTCTAAAAAAACACTTGTAATATTTCATAGTTTGACCCTGGAGACACTCCAGTAAAGGAAACAAACTTTAACAAAGAAATAAATATGTTAAGGACTGAAGTAACCTGGGAGATGGCACTGTGCCACAGCTTCACATAAAAGCTGTAGTTCTTCACTTCCTTCACAAGGGCCACGAGTTACTTTGTTATTTAAAGTCTGCGAATTAAGACTGCTACTGAAGAACAACCCAGAAGTACAAAATATAACTAAATCTTTTCAAGTGGCAATTTACAGGGGGCTCTCTCAATCCTACCATATAGAGATCAAACAAATCTTATTTGGAAATTGATGGGGAAACAGTGGCAACAGTGTCAGACTTTATTTTTTTGGGCTCCAAAATCACTGCAGATGGTGATTGCAGCCATGAA
>SJYQ01001360.1:4942-35419 GCA_006410935.1 Redunca redunca
CCCCCCCCCGCCCCAAGCAGCAAGGCAGGTGGCCTCTGGTCCTTGCTGACCGTGTGGCCCTGAAGTTCTCTCCCGATTTGCGTGATTTTTCTAACAGCTCGGAGATCTTCACTCAAGGCCTGGGGTGTCCCACTGCCCCTCAGGGTCCTGGGGCCGGTGGGGCGGACTCTGACCCGTGCGAGGGGCACGTCGAAAGGAAGACAAACACTGTGCCCCTGTGCCCCCCCCACCCCGTGCCAGCCTCCGTGGCCCCGACTTAGGCATCTCTCGGGGTGAACTGATGTTTTCTTTCCTGTCTAGAAAGTGCCAGAAATTGGACAGGAGAAAATAAATCAGAGGCTTTATTCCCACAGGGATGAGAAGGGGGCTGTTTCTTATCTGCCTGGGGAATTTGGGGCCAAGTGTCAAGAAACCCGAGAACACTGAATTAATCCGTCAGTAAATTGCTTAATAAACACTGTCTTCCCATTAGGAGAGTAATACTTCTTTATCACTGAAAGTTTGGGAAAAGTATCTAATGCGCCAGAACTAGGGACTCCACATAACTGGGCTTGGGCTCTCACAGGTTTACCTAGCGGCGTGATGAGCATCTTTGCTGATTTGTCCCTGGAAGCCAGCTCAGTTTTCCCAAGGGTAAATTCCTAGAAGAGACACTGCTGGGCCAAGGATGGGATGTATTTTGGCCAAAATGCCCTCCGGAAAGGCCTGGCTGAGTACCGTCCGCCCTCTGGGGCTGGCTCGTGTCCTCCGTTTCTCTGGCAATCTCACAGGCAGAACAAGCCTTTCCACTTGGAGCTTAATCTCTTTACCTCCTGGTGGTATAGAACATCTTTTTATTTTACTATTGGCCGTCTGGAAAATTGCCTGTGTGTGTTCTGTGTGCATTTTAAAATATTTTTCTGTTGGGGCGCGTGTCTTTTTCTTGCTCAGAGCTTTCCTCATTAAGGATTGAGCCCATCTCCATCATATACACGTTTATTTGCAGTTTGTCATTTTTCTTTGAACTTTGGGCTTAGCTTTTGGCTTGTTTTGTTGGTGACGCTTAAGTTTTCAATTTGTGTAGCCAAACCTGTCAAGTTGCTTTTATGGTTTCCAGGGCGGCTATTACCACGTTGAGGTTTCCTAACCCGTTTGCCAATTTAATGGCTAAACTTACAAGTAAGAACTACTGAAGACCTGGAGGGGTGTGAATTACAGATTCCTGTGGCCAGCAGAAGCCCAAGATGTGGCGGGTCATAAACAAATTCTGGAAGGGGAGAGGCTTTCTTCACTTCTTGTTCGAAGCCACCAGCCTTCAGATATCTGTGTATACACGCAGGCTTGTGTGTGCGCACACACAGGCTCAGGCGCGCGCGTGTGGATGTACAGTGCCCACGTGCCTGCGTTTACACTGTCACTTTAGGGAGCTCTGTCTCCTGCGCGGTGTTAGGTCGTCACTGGAGGAAGGGCACTGGTTTTATCGAAACTCTGCTGTTGTAAGAGATGCCGATCCTGGTGTTTAGTTCCCCAGTCAGTGTCCTCACTGTGAGGGTTCAGGGTCTCCTGGGATCAGCCCCCAGGCCACCTTCCCCTGGTTCCTGCAATGGACCCACCTGGCACCATGAGGTGGGCTCCCTTCCCCAGGGCGGGGGTCCCCCATGTGTCTCTGCAAAGCCCAGTCCGACGCTTCTAGAAGGCCAGCCGGTGGCTCTGCTGTCCCGCAGGTGGGTGAGTCGGGGGAGCAGGGGCTGGGGCCGTGGCTGGGCTTCCGGTCGGGCTCCGGGGCCCCTCGTGGTCACTGCTGGCCTCTGGCCCTGCCCTTGTCCTCCTGTCAAGGGGAGCAGGGAGTTCTTAGAGACCATCTCTGTTATTCTCTGCACCGAGGTGACCTCCAGGGAGGCAGCTGGGGTCCCGGGGCGAGTCAGTGGGAGTGGCAGAAGCCAGACGCCCTCTTACTTGTCTGTTTTCCCTAAAAGAGTGAAGAGTGCCTTCACGATGAGAGAAACTCAAATGAAAGGCGGCACGGGCCCGTCCCCACACCAGGACTCTGACAGCCCCTGGGCTGCAGCACTCCAGGCAGCCGGTGTGAGAATGAAGAGCGCGTCCTCGCCGCGTCGGGAACGTGAGGCCCGCTGATCCACTCCAGTACTCTGTCCCGAGGCTGCGGTCACAGCCCGTGCGGGTGAATCGCTGCAAAGACGACCCTTCGTTTAGCGAAGCCCCCCGCCCCGCTTTAGGAGGGGTGGGGCGCTGACCGCACTGTGCCTGGAGTCTCTGCTGGAGAGGACGAGGCGGGCCGCGTGGAGCCTAGGCGGGCCCCCCTGCGGCCGTGGGGCGGCCTGCCAGCAGAAGAGACGGCGGAGCGGCTTCTCACCCCGGGCCGCGCCAGCCACCCTCAGCAGCGGGGCCTCCTCTGCAGAGCGGCCCGCGCGGGGGCTGGCCGGGGTGCTGCAGGCTTCCTGCTGTTCCCGCTTCGCCCGTGAGCACTGCTTTCGTACATACAAAGACCAGCTCGTAACGTACGGAATGGAGCTGTGTGAAAGTGCATGCGTGTAAGCGCAGCCACATACACACACGCCACCCAGACCAGGTCCGTGTAATAACTCTGCCCACTCAATTCAGCCTTGGAAAGTCTATTTCTGTAAAACTGTTTTAAAATCCCTCACCTCAAGAGTCTAGGGCTGATGCATACACACTACCACGTATAAAATAGGTAACCAGAGAGTACCCGCTACACAGCTCGGGGACTCACGGTGCTCTGTGACCTGAGCGGGGGGACATCCGGAGAAGAGCGGCCCGTGCGCACACAGCCGATTCACTTTCTGCACGGCAGAGACTAGCGCGAAACTGTAAAGCAACTCCACTCCAATGAAAGTTAATAAAGGGGTCTCTTGCCTCAGGAGCGACTTTTATTCAGTGTGTTTCTCGAGTGTCAGGTTTTTTAGTTTTCCCGGGGTGATTTTCAGCCAATTTATTATTTACCATCGTAGTGACCAACTTGACTTTAAGATTGTCCGTTTATAAGGCCGCTAAACTAGGCAGAAACGTGCCCCTTGAGGGCACAGTGTTTGTCCCAAATGGAATGAAGACATGTTACCTCCAATTTATTCTCGGAAGAGCGGGGTATTTTCCAACCCCAGGTTTGAGAGAAAAAAGATTTTCTCTCTGATTCTTTGAAGAAAATAAATTGGATGAAGGCCCTCATTCCACAACTCTGGGAAGCTTGCTTTCGCCTCTCCTTGGGGCCTGGGGGCCCCGGGATGGTGCTGGGAGGTAGCTGGACGGGGGCTCAGGCTGCATTAAGGTGGGGAGACCCCTTAAAAGCAGGAAAACATTCTGGGCAAAGGCAGAGCAGCGGGGCTGGCAGGAGCCGGACATTCTGGTCCAACCGTGCTCTGGGCCGGAGGCCCCTGAGAACGGTCCACACAGAGGTGAGGCGGCGTCAGGCTGCAGTGTCCTTGGACACAGGCGTGGGTGAGGGGAGCTTGTGGTGATGTGGGTACAGGGAGGCCAAGGGCAAGACGACCCCTCGGGCTGCCCGCTGAGGAAGCAGCCGGGCCTCTACACCCCTTACGCGGGGGCCCCTGGGAGGGGGCACCTCGGTCAGGAGTGTGGCCAGCGCGGGCCCCCTCCCCGTGCCTCCGCCCTGAAGGGGTCTGGGCAGCGGCTCTGTGTCCACCACAAGCAACTCCTTGAACTCCGTGCATCAGAAACGTGGCTGCCTGGCCCTGTTTCCGGCCAGGGGTCAGTTGACTCGTTACATCTTACGGGAGTTTTATTCCAGCTCTGTTCAGTGGAGGAGGCTGTTCCAAATTGGTCAAGTGGTGACAAGGTGGTAAGACTGGGGCGTGAAAATCTGAACTGGAGTGTTAAACGTCAGGATGAGCAGGAGGGCGGATGTCGCGGAGGAAGCCGATTCCGGCGGAGCCTGTCCCGAGGAGGCCTCCTTGCTCCTGGGAGATGATTCAGCGCAGAGTAAAAACAGGAGAGTTCACGCTTCAGTCTCAAAAATCTCCCCAAGTCTGCAGAAAGGATTCTATTTCAGCTTTCTTTTGGCAGAAAGATGAGGAAGCTACTGCACGTTCTCTGAGTTTGGGAAAGGCAATGTGGAAAAGTCAACCTTTTTTGGTACAGAAATCTCCTTCTGTCCTGAATCGTGTCTTCCCTTCCTAGGACGTGGGAGGGGGACGTGTGTCCTCAGGCTGAGGAAGGATCCTGGTGTCCTGATTTCTCCGCCCCGGCTAGTTTGGTGCCATTAGAGGACAGTTGGGCATTCCCTTGCACCCCCACCCCCTTCCAGAAGGTACCGTCTAATTCCACACTAAAGCCACTTTCAGAAACATCCCTTTCACGACACCCTGTGTGGTCCATCTTGGGAGTGTATAGAGAGATAGACATGGCTGGGGAAAACTCAGGAACTTGCGGACCGGGAAAGGACGCGAGGTGTCTGCTGGTGGGGTGGAGACCTGGTGGGAGGGGCCCAGGCAAGGTGAGTGCCCCGGGTGAGCAGCAGCTGCGTGGGAGGGTGGCTCAGTCGGCGGCTCTGGGGCTGAGCACAGGGCTGGGGGCACTGCGGGGTTTCCCCCTCCCTGAAATCAGAGCATCGGACTCAGCTTCCCCGGGACCCTGGGTTTTACTTTCTTAGTTTCTGAGTGGCGACGTTTCACTGCCCTGGGGGTGGCCACTGAGTGTGTCTTTTCCCCCTTGATGGGGCGCGGTGAGGTCATCTGTAGGCCACGCATTGCCCAGGCAGCAGGCAGGCCAGGCGAACAGACTCCCCGCCCCCACGGAGATGGCGCGTGTGGGGGGAGCTGGTGGGCACCCTGGCGAGTACGCAGGGGAGGACCCCCAGCATGTTCCTCTCTGTTTATAAAGCAGGATGAGCCCCTTTATGAAAAGCAGCTGATGCACTTTACCCTACGTGCAGAAACCAGTCTCCAGCTACAACAAAGGGTTTCCTCTGCTAGGAGGCAGAAGGAGGTTGACCAGTAAGACAGGCGTAAAACTTAGCATAATTCTTAGAGTGGGAGCCAGGGAGAAGGAAGCTTTAACCTGGGCCACCCAGCACCACTGAGGTTTTATACAAGACTCGGCGGGGGACAGGCTGGCTGGTTGCGTGAGTGACACGGGCAGAGGTGGCCTTTTGTGTCGCCCTCGGCAGTCCGCTTGCTT
The DNA here is from genome assembly GCA_006410935.1 of Redunca redunca. NCBI lineage: Eukaryota > Metazoa > Chordata > Mammalia > Artiodactyla > Bovidae > Redunca > Redunca redunca. The sequence goes on from SJYQ01001360.1 coordinate 10,094, forward strand.
GCAGCCTAAGGACGCAGTGCGTGGGGCTTCCCAGTGATCAAGAACCCACCTGCCAATGCAGAGACTCAAGAGGCGCGGCTTTGCTCCTTGGGTCGGGAGGGTCCACTGGAGTAGGAAACGGCAGCCCACTGTAATTCTTGCCTGGAAAATTCCATGGACAGAGGAGCCTGGCAGGTCCATGGGGTCGCAAAGAGTTGCACACGGCTGAACACACACCGTGGGTTAGCTTCTTCCTAATGCACACAGACATAGTGGGGACGTGTGTGTGTTCGTTTTAGCTCAGCATCTTTTAAAGGCATTCAGGGAAAGGAGCCGGACCACTGGAGGCAGGCTCAGAGCAGATTGTCTGGGGCACGGAGGGGCGGTCAGGCCCCAGGGGACCCCCAGCACTGCCTGTCCCTGCAGCCTCTGTCCCCAGGTACAGAAAGGGCCCAGAGCGCTGTGCAAACCCTCTGCCTAAGAAGCCACCACGCTCTGCTCTGGGAGCCTGGAATGGAGCATGCAGGCACAGCCTGAGGTCTTCGGGGCTGAGGGGCTGCGTGGGCTCCACGGTGACAGCCCTGCTCTGTCAGCCACCCTGGACGCCAGGCCGACGGGAGAAGGGACTCGACCTAAAACCTCAAAGAAGGAGCCCAGGCGTTTAAAGCCAACGCCAGGAGAGAACGCACATTTGACCACTGGTTTCCGCTCCGAGTCGTCTCTTGCGTCTTTGGCTGAACTTCGGGGGAAAGGGGCGGAGCTTGGTTTTGCACTGAGACCTGAAGGAGAGAGGTCTCTGCTGTGAGCAGGCTAGATCTTCCCGGCACGCCCAGCGCTGCCCTTGCCATCGGGGTGGAGGGTGGCGGCAGTGGCTGGGGACAGTGTCCCGCCGTGTGGTCTGGGGACCCCTGCTTTGGGCCTCGAAGACCAGGGAACTGAGGCCAGAACATTTGTGACTGGAAAAGGAGAGAGCTGCTTTGGGGGGCATTTTCCTGAAGAATCCAGAGCTGACTGAGCGGCTCGGTGCCGGAGGTCACTTCCAGAGAAGGGTCCAAGCGCAGACCCTGACTCCCTGCTGGAGGTCCTGAAGACAAGACGGGGCTGCTTCTGCGGCTGCCCATCCCGGGGGGCCGGAGACCCCAGGCTTTAAGGACAGGCCAGAGGCAGAGAGCTTCGTCTAACACCCAGACTCATCCATCTCGGTAAATACGCTAAAATTTTAGTAAATGTATTGCAGCCTCAACCTTGACAGTACCATCTCGTTTTTCCCACCACTGGCGTCAAGACTTAATTGGAGACCTCACGTGGACAGAAGAACATTGACCTTTGAACCTGAGACCTTGACCTGGGAGGGGGGGGTCAATTTTAAAAGGAGAATCTGCTCTGGTTCCGGACTCCATGTACCCTCACAGGAGCTGGCGCCCGGGGGGCTTGCCCGCCTGCCTCCCTTCCCAGACCTGGGTGCTGCCCGCTCGGTCCTCTACCTGAGGGACGCGGACCTGCTGTCTTCCTTCACTGGCGGGACAGCTGCAGGCGCCCTCCTGCTGGTCACTCAAAGAAAGAAACAGCTCAGTAGAACTCAGAAATAAGTCAAAGCCCATGAGTTCCCTCTAAGATTTCTAAATAGCCCAAACCATCACCTTTGGAGAAGAGGAATCAGCTCCGTGCGTTGAGGGTGTGAAGAGGAGAAATCCGGCGTTTTCCCTGCCTTTCCCAAGTGAGCTCTGCCCCTGGGGGGCCAACAGTATTCGAGGGAGTCTTTTTTTAATTAAAGCATTCCGGTTAACAAAGGAAAGAGGGACGCAGAATTAACATATCACCATTTTGCAGCTCCCAGGGAGCTAATGGGAACGGCAGCCACTGGTCCCTAAGAGGGGATGTCCAGACCTTCTGTGCCCAAGGCTGGCTGAGGGGATGGAGGCTTCCAGCTTGTGGGGGTCCACTTGTTGCATGGGGGTGGGCTGACCGAGGGCAGGGAGGAGGCGGCTGGCAGTACCCCAGCGCGGTCCCCCATCAGCTGTGAGAAGAGGGCAGCTTGGGAGCAGGCTCTGGCGTGTCCCTCCTCCCCACCCTGAGGACTCCAGCGGCCTCGCCAGCTCTTCCCCAGGAGCACCTGCTGGGGTCCTAGAGTGAGAGCCCTTGAAACTGTGCCCCCTAGCCTGTGGCCCCTGGGAGTTCTTCACTCAGGACCCCACGCTCCTCTGACCACAGCCCCCCGAGGCCCCATCCCGGCACCCTCCCCAGTAGTGGCTGGGGCCCCTTCTCATCCAGGTGGCCGGGCTTCGAAGTTCTGCATTCCCATCTCTGCACGTTTGGAGGTGGCCATTTGACCCGAATCTCAGCTCTCCAGGGGGTGGAAGAGGAGTTGCTGCTTGGCGTGGGCAGCTCTCCTCGTCCCGAGGATGGGGAGGCGGCCTCCCAGCCTCTACACGTTGGGCGCCGAGCCGAAACCAGACGTGTCCCCTCTGCGGCTCTTGCCACGCGCCGTCTGGACCCACGCCCCTCATCCCCTCTTGTTTGCTCCTTTGTCGTCGCTCAGTCTCTCGGTCGTGTCCGACTCTTTGCAGCCCCATGGACTCCAGGCTTCCCTGTCCTTCACTCTCTCTCGAAGTTTGTGCAAACTCATATCCATTGAGTCGATGATGCCATCCAACCATCTCATCCTCTGTCACCCCCTTCTCCTCCTGCCCTGGTGGCTCAGATGATAAAGAATCTGCCTGCAGTCCAGGAGACCTGGATTCAATCCCTGGGTCGGGAAGATCCCCTGGAGGAGGGCATGGCAGCCCACTCCAGGACTCCTGCCTGGAGAATCCCGTGGACAGAGGAGCCTGGAGGGCTGCAGTCCATGGGGTTGCAAAGAGTCAGGAAATAATTGGGCTTCCTGCAAAGCTGTCAAAGTAGAGGAGAAAAAGTCAAGGAGACCTGACATCTAAAGAGCAGGAGTCCCTGACGGGGAGCGCTCTTCCGCGCTGGGTCTGAACACTCTAATGCTAGGAGCTTGTGAGGCCAGGCCTTCTCTGCTGATTCCTCCCGGCATGGCCTCAGCCTCAGACGCCCCGGCTGACCCAGGCGGCAGCCGTGACCTGGCCAGGTGGCCTTTGTCTGGTCAGGTGACTGACCTCTGGGGCCAGGCTGGAGTAGTTCAAACCACCCACTTCTTTACTGACACTCTACCCCACGGTGACTTCCGAGGGTGGGTTGATGACCAACAGTTGGGACTCTCTGGAGGACACACCCGGGAGGTGTGGGCTCCCCCTCTGTCAGCGGGAATCTGGAAGGCAAACCTCCTGGTATGAGCAGGGCCACGTGGAAGGGACGTCCAGGCTCAGAGGGCACGTCCTCCGCCTCTGCCTGGAAGACCCAGGGCAGCCTGGCAGAGCGATGGCACTCGTTCAGAAAGCGGATAAAAGCAGCCAAGCAGCCAGTCACCTATGGGGAAATCCACAGGGGCCCAGGCAGGCCGGTGGCTGCCAGACAGTGACCCAGGCAGGCCGGTGGCTGCCAGGGGCCGCGGCGGGGAGCTGGGGGGTGGGGGAGGGTGATGGCTGAGGGGCCTGGGGTGCCGTGCTGACGAGCGTGTCCTAAAGTCAGCCGTGGTGGTGGCCGCCCAGGCGGAGACTTCACTAGAAGTCATTGAACTGTACACTTTTTTTTCATATGCGGAGTGTCATTCACTTATCACAGTCACACAGCTGTAAGTAACTTTTGAAACTCTTGGAATTGCCCTCTGTGCCTTGGATACATTTTGCCAAGTTCCGTAGTCATATATCCTTATGTTTTTGAGATTTTGGATTCAAATTTTGGAAATAGCTAGGAGTGCTTTAAAGCCAAGTGCAGTGAAGGGCATGGAGGGACTGAGCGGGTCACTTGCACTCTGGGTTACCGACAAAGTGCAACTTATAAACTTTCTGCAGCTATTTCTGAAAGAGAAGTTAAGAGCATCTGGACCGAAGCAGCATTATTCAAGCAAACTTACAACTTACACAGGTGATCTCTTTGAAGGGCGCTGCTCATCTGGCAAACAGTTTGTGTCTGTATTATGCCTTCCATTTTCTTTGGATTTACTTTGCTATTCTTTCTCTGTTTGTTTTTTTTTTTTTTTAAATGGATGCTTAGCTATTAACTTTTAGCATTGCTTATTAATCTTGCATACCTTTTAAGGCTATCTGTTTCTAAGCCATAAGATGCACAAGTTATGATATATTAATTTGTAATTTGATTACTATTTTAAAATATTCTCACAATAACTTAATGGTAATTTCCAAGCATGAAAATTTCCCAATTTTTCTGGTTATTGATTTCTAGCTTAAGTTGTCTCAGTTACATATCGCTTTGTGAGAAACCACCCCAAACATAGAGATTTAAAATGACAACACTTGTGGTGTTTATTTCGCTTGTGAATTGAAGTTCAGGTCGGGCTCTGTGGGGAGTTTTCCAGGGTGGGGGCGGGAATTGTCTGACATGCTCAGTCACTGAGTCGTGTCCTTATCTTTGCGACCCCAAGGGCTGTGGCCCACCAGACTCCTCTGTCCAGTCCCTGTGGGATTTCCCAGGCAAGAATACTGGAGTGAGTTGCCGTTTCCTTCTCCAGGGGTGCTAGTGGTAAAGAACTCGCCTGCCAAGGCAAGAGACATAAAAGACTCGGGTTCGATTCTTGGGCTGGGACGATCCCCCGAGAAGGAAATGGTCAGCCACTCCAGTATTCTCGCCTGAGAAGTCCCATAGGCAGGGGAGCCTGGTGGGCTACAGTCCATGGGGTGGTAAAGAGCTGGACACGACTGAAGTGACTCAGCACACGTGTTCTCCAGGGGATCTTCCCAACCGAGGGATCAAACCCTCGTCTCCTGCATGGGCAGGAGGATTCTTTACAACTGAGCCACCACGGAAACCCCGGAATTGTCTGAAGCCTCATCCACTCATACAGCTGGGTCAGTCAGGGCCTTAGCTGGTCTGAACACCGTCGCGGGACCTGGCTGTGTGTCCTCTCTTCCTCACGACACTGAGACTGGGTCCTCAGGGCAAGACGGTTCTGACAAAGAGGCAGCTGGCAGCATCAGCTTTGCAACCCAGCCCCGGGTGTCTCGGCACCCGTCCCACTAGGTCTGGTCCTTGAAGGCGAAGACCTGCCAGGTTCCAAGTAAGGGGAACCGGATTCCATCTCTTCACAGGTGGGAGGGGTGCCAAGGTCCTGGATGGTCTTGAGACAGAAATACTGTTGTAGCTTTTTTTTTTTTTTTTTAAATACAGTCTGCTCCATTCCCTAGAGTCAGAGGCTGTACCCTTCATGATGTTAGCCCTTTCACATTTTTGAGAATTCCTTTCTGGCTCAGTATATGGTTAATTTTTATAAATACTCAGTGCGTTTGGGAAGCATGTGTGGAGTTGTAAGAAGCAACCAACTCTCAGTTTTGTTGGCCATGTTGATAAAATATTCTATATATCCAGACTGACTTTCCGGTGACTATTCTCTGTAATTACCCAGAGAGAATGTATCAGAATCTCCCGTGATGTGTAATTCTCTACTTTTCTTCATTTATTTGAAAACATTTGCTTTATGTATTTTGAGGCTACTTTATTAAGTACATAAAAATTTAGAATTATTATTATTCCTGATATATTGGTTACTTTATCAATATGAAGTGTTTCTTTTTATGTTTGTAATGCTTTTTGCTTTCAAGTGTATTTTTCTGATATTAATACAGCTACCCAAGCTTTGCTTTGATTAGTATTTTATGCTATGTTTATCTATTCTTTACTTTCAACTTTTAAGTCTATTTATGTTTTAGGTGTATTTCTTGTAAAGAGTATATAGTTTCCTAATACCCCACCTCATCTATCTGAAAATTCTAGTAGACTGTTACTATTATTATTTTTAGCACTTCAAAGGTACCATTTCATTGTTTTTTGTGTGAAAACCCAACAGCCTTCTTTATTTCTGTGGCTTTTTATGATTTTCTCTTTATTGAAGATTTTTAGAGAGGTGTATACTGTGAATGTCTAGTTGTATATTTATTCTGATTTATTCTTCTTGGTTTTCCCTACTTTCTTTAATTTCAGTCTGAATTTGGCAATAAGGAGTTGATGATCTGAGCCACAGTCAGCTCCTGGTCTTGTTTTTGTTGACTGTATAGAGCTTCTCCATCTTTGGCTGCAAAGAATATAATCAATCTGATTTTGGTTCCAAATAGGGAAAGGAGTACGTCAAGGCTGTATATTGTCACCCTACTTATTTAACTTATATGCAGAGTACATCACTCTGGAAATGCTCGAGAAAGCTGGGCTGGAAGAAGCACAAGCTGGAATCAAGATTGCAGGGAGAAATATCAATAACCTCAGATATGCAGATGACACCATCCTTATGGCAAAAAGCAAAAAAGAACTAAAGAGCCTCTTGATAAAAGTGAAAGAGGAGAATGAAAAAGTTGGCTTAAAACTCAATATTCAGAAAATGAAGATCATGGCATCTGGTCCCATCACTTCGTGGCAAATAGATGGGGAAACGGTGAAAACAGTGTCAGACTTCATTTTTTTGGGTTCCCAAATCACTGCAGATGGTGACTGCAGCCATGAACTTAAAAGACGCTTGCTACTTGGAAGAAAAGCTGTGACCAACCTAGACAGCATATTAAAAAGCAAAATCATTACTTGCCAACAAAGGCCCATCTAGTCAAAGCTCTGGTTTTTCCAGTGGTCATGCATGGATGTGAGATTAGTCCTATAAAGCTGAGCACTGAAGAATTGATGGTTTTGAGCTGTGGTGGTGGAGAAGACTCTTGAGAGTCCCTTGGACTGCAAGGAGATCCAACCAGTCCACCCTAGAGGAAATCAGTTCTGAATATTCATTGGAAGAACTGATGCTGAAGCTGAAACGCCAATACTTTGGCTACCTGATGTGAAGAACTGACTCATCTGACAAGACTCTGATGCTGGGAAAGATTGAAGGCAGGAGGAGAAGGGGACGACAGAGGATGAGATGGTTGGATGGCATCACTGACTCAATGGACATGAGTTTGAGCAAACTCTGGGAGATGGGGATGGACAGGGAGGCCTGGCGTGCTGCAGTCCATGGGGTCACAAAGAGTCAGACACGACTGAGCGACTGAACGGAAGTGATGGATTCTCCTTGGGACTCACAAGGTTTCTTGAATTTATAGATTGATGTCTTTCATCAGTTTTGCAAAAGTTCTCAACCATCACTTCCTTGACTGTTTCTTCTCATCCTGTCTTCCCTCCTCTGCTGGGGTCCTGGTGAAATGTGCGTTCCTGTCTCCATCCACTGTGCCTCTCACACCCTTCCGTATTTTCCAATCCTTTTGTTTTATACATTTAATGTTCATTTATATTTACTTGCATATTCATCATTTTAATTTTTCTTCTTCATCTCTTCCTCCTCCATTTCAGTTCCCTNAGCCTTGATACTTAGAAAGGTTTGAACTTTTGTGTTAGTGTTCCCTTTGTTATTATAACTCTAGATATTAAACTTTATTCCTCATTTTCTGTAGACAGTATTTAATATATACTCCTCTAACACACAATTGCAGTTGCATTTTTCCGTTTCCTGACATGCCATTGGCGACCTTTTATTTTCAAACTTGACGGTAATTTTAGATGTATTTCTTTGAACAGCATAAAACTGGGTTTGCTTCGAGGTACAACCTGAAAATCTGTTTAATAGCAAGTTAAAGCCATTTATGTTTAATGATATGCACGAGTGGTTTTCAAAGTTCTCTCCCAGTTTGTTTTCTGTTAGTTTGGCTTTTCCAGATTTCACGTGTAAGTGATGTCTTAGAGCGTTTGTCTTTGTCTGAGTGTGTGATTTCACTCGGCACAGTGCCCCCAGGGTCCAGCCTTGTTGTCACAAATGGCAGGACGTGCTTCTTTCTCCTGGATGAACACGCACCACCTCCTCCTATCCAGTCGTCTGGTGACGGACACTTGGCTGTTCCCCTGTCCTGGCTCCTGTGAGTAACACTGAACTGAGCCCGGCGGGGCGCGTGCCTCCTCTCCATCCTGCTTTTGTTGCCTTTGAACAGACACCCAGGGGAGGGACTGCTGAGTCACTGGCAGCCCCGTGTCTAGTTTTCTGAGGACCCTCCACGCAGTTTTCCACAGTGGCCGCTCCAGTTTGCGTTGCTACCAGCAGCGCACGAGACTTCCTTTTCCTCCACATCCTCACCAGCACTTGCTATCTCTAGTTGCCCTGACAGCAGCCGTCCTGAGGGGCGAGCTGACACTCACCGTGGTTTTGATTCGTGGTTTCCCGGTGGTTAGTGGTGTGGAGCACCTTGCCACGGAGCTCTTGTCCCTCTGAACGTCTTCTTTGGAAAAACTTCAGTTCCCCTCCTCTGCCCTTTCAAAATTTGGATAGTCTTTTGCTCCTGTGTATGAGTCCTTATCTGTGTTGGATATTAACCCCTTCTCAGACGCATGGTTCACACGTCTTCCTTCCCCGCCCGGAGGCTGCCTTCCCATCTGTGGATGGCTTCCTTTGCTGGGCGCGTTCTCTTGGCGCCACCCTCGTGTTGATTTTTGCCCTGTCCCTTCTGTGGATGCTCTGGAGGGTCTCAGGGGGCCTCCCAGCCTCACAGCCCAAGGCGCGCCCCTCTGCTGCGCACCTCTCCCTGCTCACGCCGCAGGTCTGCGGCTCCATGCACGGCCCCTTCCGTCGAAGCAGCCTGGGCGTGGGGGACTTGACCCGCTGAGGACCTCCTCCTCTTCCTGCAGCTCCCACGCTGGATACATGCAGACGTTTCCCTTCTAAGGGAGCCCCTTCCACCCCCAGGGGCTGCGTTCTGCTGGCGCTTTCTGGGCTCCTGCACGCTGGGGTCTGCCCGCCGCCACAGAGCTGCCCTCCTCCTGCCCGGATTAGCTACCCTCCCCACGTGTATTTTCAGAGTCTGTGCTTTACACGTCGCTCCTAGTTTTCCTGAAAAATGAAGTTTTGAAAGATCTTGTTTTAACATGATATCTAGGTAGACAAAGGCATAAATTCTGGCTTACACAGCCATCCTCATAGTAAAACGCTCAAACTCATGCTTTTCAAGTAAGTTTTCTTTTTTTGATTTATTTATTTGGTTGCCCCAGGTCATAGTTGTGGGCATGTGGTATTTTCAGTCTTCCCTGCGGCATGTAGAATCTTATTCCCTGACCATGGGCTGAACTTGGGCCCAGCGTTGGGAGCACAGAGTCTTAGCCACTGGGCTTCCAGGGAAGCCCCATGTTCTGGCTTATTTTTTAAGCAGCACTCATTTTCTCTGAAAGAAAGTTTTGAAGTCATCTTGGCTTTAGGAATATCTTTTGCAGCACTTTAGCTTGATAAAAACACATTTTATGATTAAGTTTCAATAATTTAAGCAAACCCTTCTGGTAGAACCAAAATGTAAGAAGAGGACCACTTCCGCTGGATTTTACTTAAAAAATTAAAAATAACCAGGCACATCCCTTTCTCTCTTCCTTGCTTAGAATTTTGCTTATTTGTATAAAAGCCTTGGAGGGAAATAATGGCTTTTCCTTTCTGATACTGAAGGAGGAAACGGAACAGGCTCTATCTTGAAAGCAGGACTCCATCTTGGGCCAGACTGTGGACTTTGAGCTTCTTGCCCAGTATCTATGGAAACAACATACCAATTGGGAAACCAGGCCCCTGGAAGGAAGAGCCCCAGGGCCTAATTATCTGTGTGCGCAAACAGAATCATACATTCTATTATGCTTATTGGGGAATGACCACAAGCCTACTGATAATTGTCTGCAGTTAACCACCTAGGTTTAAAGCATATAAATCACAGGTTAACTCTGATTGTATCTTTCTTTTTCCTTTGTTCAGACTAGTTTCAGGGAATTTGGGGAGGTGGGCTTGGGCACATTCGCTTAAGGTATATAAACAAGGTTTTCACAGGAACTGGCCGGGGTCCCTGGCTAAGAGGAGACCCTGTGATGGGCCCGCCGGTGTGATCCCCTGCACTCCACTGTCTGCATTGTCCTTCTGAGAGACTTTGTTTCCCGGAACGCGTGGCTACAACATTTGACAATACTGGACGGAGTAAAAAGTGCAGAGGTCATCTCACCCTGGCAGGAGAATCTGAGCCTTGTAGGGGAAGGTTCTGGACGCTCCCAGCAGCTCACTAGTCAGACACAGGAAAGTTCCCACCCCACCCCCAAATGAAGAAGGGAGGTGGGGACGGAGGGGCGCCAGCCCGAGGGATGAGAGCTCGGGAAGCACCTCGCACTGCAGCGAGGGCTGGGCTGGGTCCTCAGAAGCGACCCCCCGGGGCGCCCCTGGGGCAGCTGAGGCCCCGTTCTTCCAGCACCGGGGGACGTGGGCCGGGCGGAACTGAGAGCCTGCGGGCCATTCATGAGGCCGAAAAGTTAGAACAAAAGAAGCAGCAGGCCCCTGGCTCCCGCCCCAGCTCCGAGCGCCTCCTTTGAAGCAATTATGCTCGGAGCGTTTCAGCGACCGTCTCTCTGGTAGGGAGGCTCCTCGGCTGTTCATATTCAAGATGAAAGGCTCCGGGTTAACATTTCCCTCGCAGGAAATTCATTCAAACCGTGTTCAGAGCGGGGAGGCTGTCGAGATGTATCAGGAGAGACAAATCTCAGTCAGAAATAGCGCGCCGGGGGTGGAAGCTGCAAGAGCTGGAGGGCAGGTGGCCGCCCAGCCTGCCCTCAGAGGGTCTGTTCCTGAGAGCGTCCTGCTCACTGGGCCTGTTTCCTCGAGAAGGTGTTCTTGGCCAAGGGACGGTCCCTGCAGGTACAGGAAGCTGTTATCTTCTCTAATGAGGCTCAAAAAGACTCAAGTCCGGGAGCATTTCCTCTGAGTCAGTGGTGCGGGACAGGAGGGACACGTGATGGCCTGGGGACGCCGCAGCCGGCGCTGGGAGGGGCTGGCAGGGCGGCCCACTGCCTCACCCCGAGGGCGCCCCGGCGGTCCTGGTCCCGGGACCAGAAGTGATCCCGCACCCGACCAGGAAGTGAGCCCGCACCAGGAAGTGATCCCGGGCCCGACCAGGAAGTGATCCCGCGCCCGACCAGGAAGTGAGCCCGCACCATGAAGTGATCCTGCGCCTGACCAGGAAGTGAGCCCGCGCCTGACCAGGAAGTGAACCCGCGCCTGACCAGGAAGTGATCCGGTGCCTGACCAGGAAGTGAGCCCACACCAGGAAGTGATCCTGCACCTGACCAGGAAGTGAGCCCGCGCCTAACCAGGAAGTGAGCCCGCACCAGGAAGTGATCCCGGGCCCGACCAGGAAGTGATCCCGCGCCCGACCAGGAAGTGAGCCCGCACCATGAAGTGATCCTGCGCCTGACCAGGAAGTGAGCCCGCGCCTGACCAGGAAGTGAACCCGCGCCTGACCAGGAAGTGATCCGGTGCCTGACCAGGAAGTGAGCCCACACCAGGAAGTGATCCTGCACCTGACCAGGAAGTGAGCCCGCGCCTAACCAGGAAGTGAGCCCGCACCAGGAAGTGAGCCCGTGCCTGACCAGGAAGTGAACCCGCACCTGACCAGGAAGTGAGCCCGCGCCTGACCAGGAAGTGAACCCGCACCTGACCAGGAAGTGATCCGGTGCCTGACCAGGAAGTGAGCCCACACCAGGAAGTGATCCTGCACCTGACCAGGAAGTGAGCCCGCGCCTAACCAGGAAGTGAGCCCGCACCAGGAAGTGATCCCGCGCCTGACCAGGAAGTGAGCCCGCGCCATGAAGTGATCCTGCGCCTGACCAGGAAGTGAGCCCGCGCCCGACCAGGAAGTGATCCCGCGCCTGACCAGGAAGTGATCCCGGACCTGACCAGGAAGTGAGCCCGCACCAGGAAGTGATCCCGCGCCCGACCAGGAAGTGATCCCGCGCCTGACCAGGAAGTGATCCCGCGCCTGACCAGGAAGTGATCCCGCACCTGACCAGGAAGTGATCCCGCGTCTGACCAGGAAGTGAGCCCGCACCAGGAAGTGATCCCGCGCCCGACCAGGAAGTGATCCCGCGCCTGACCAGGAAGTGATCCCGCGCCTGACCAGGAAGTGATCCCGTGCCTGACCAGGAAGTGAGCCCACACCAGGAAGTGATCCCGCACCTGACCAGGAAGTGATCCCGCCTCTGACCAGGAAGTGATTCCGCCTCTGACCAGGAAGTGATCCCGCACCTGACCAGGAAGTGATCCCGCGCCCGACCAGGAAGTGATCCCGCGCCCGACCAGGAAGTGAGCCCGCACCAGGAAGTGATCCCGCGCCCGACCAGGAAGTGAGCCCGCACCAGGAAGTGATCCCGCGCCCGACCAGGAAGTGATCCCGCTGCAGGGAGCAGTCCCGCGCCCGCGTCAGCCCCGTCGGAGCTGCGGCCCTGCTTCAGACGAAGGTCTCTGGAGGAGGGAAGTGGGAGTCTGCAATTTGGAGCAAATAACAGGAGGTGTTAGAGTTTGTGTAAAGCTCTGTCTCTCTTAGAAAGGCCAGAGCCTGCCACCCGCTGAACCGCCCTCCTGGAGCGGCCTGCACCTCGGCCGTTCACGGCCGGGCCTGTCTGGGTGATCTGAGGCCGCAGGCGAGCAGACGGGTCCAAATGTTCCCACCGGAGGCGCGTGTCAGCTGGTGGAGGCGCACGTCGGGCACGGAGACGCTCGGTCAATATTTGTGGAATAAATAAAGGAGGGGCGGCTGGCTGGGCTGAGAGGCAGATGGAGCTTGCGGCGGCACCTCCGTCCTCACCCGCCGGCCGAGGCTGCGAGGTGGGAGGCCCTGCGCGGCCGTCGGGCAGGCGCCGCGAGGAGCCTGGGCTCAGCTGCGGGCCCGGTTGGGAGGCCAGCGGCCAGGGCCCCTCCCAAGGAGGCTGATTGACGAGGGGGAAAGTGAGAAGCAAGCCTTGGGGTTCCGCACCCTCCCAAGACACTTCCCAGCTTCAAAGAGGTGATTACAAATGCTCTTTGGAAGAGCAATTTACCCCCAGCGCAAGCATTTCGCTCTGTTAGATGGCTTCTAAGAAGGTCTGTTCGCCTTCCTCGCGGAAAAGACAGGAAGCACACGTTCCGCCCTGCGCCTGGTCTTGGAAAACCTCCGGTGGCCACGGCAGAGCTGGGCCCGGGCAGGCGGCCGGCGTGAGTGGGAGGCCAGAAGACCCGGTGCGTGTGCTCACGTGAGTGTGTGTGTGTGTGCACACGCACCCTGTGAGTCTGGGTATGTGTGCATGAGAGTGCGGCTTCTAAGGAAATGGAAGTGATGAACCGCAGTCTCACAGGCGAGTCCTGCCCGTGTGTGCACGTGTGTGTGCACGTGTGTGTGCACGGAGTCTGCATGGGTGACACGCCGAAGGCCGGCTTCTATCCGGGTTGCTGACGTGGGCCGTTGTCCACCTGGGGCTCAGTGGCCACGCCTGCCCTTTCCTGGCCTCCCGGGGAAGGCTCAGGGGGGAAGGAGGCCCTCAGAGGCCGCGAGACCCAGAGGCGTGGAGACGCCCACGACCTCCCCGTGGCCCCCGAGCCTGAGGCTGACCCGCCGCGCCGGGACCGCCTTCCTGGGCTCAGCTGGCCTGGGCCGTGTCTCTGCTGCTCACGACGGAAGGTTCTGGGCCGTAGAGCTTCGCGGCGGGGTTCGGACTTTCCGAGATACCGCCGTTCACCAAGCTTTACATGGGCGAGCGCTGATGTCTGCAAAACGTGAGTTTTTAGATACAAAAGGTATCAGTTTGAGGTCGTTCAAATTGGAAGTGCTGGGGCAGCCGTCCCTCAAAGCCCTCCTGATCCTCCGGTTTTCTGGTTCTGAGACACGCCCCGCAGCCTGACTGTGGGAGAATTCGCCCGCTTCCCTGGCGCTCACGGGCGGCGTGGCGGGCGGGACTTCGAGCGGGGGCAGGGGCGCTTCGCCTCCGGTCATCTGGGCCCCGCGGGTGGTGCCGGCGCCCGAGCCTCGGGTCCTGAAGGCTCCCAGGTCGCGCCTGCCCGCGGCCGGTCCATGCGGCCTGGGCTCCTCCAGGGTGGCCGGATTCGGAGCGGGGGTCTCTGCCCGGGAAGTCAGGGAGCCGGTCGGGCAGCCGCGGACCGGTCTCTGAGCAGACAGCCTGTTACCTCCTTCCTCTATTGGAGGAGCCCTCGTCCAGCTTGAAGGAGGCGACAGAGACCCCCGCCTCTTAGTGGGGAGAGGGTCTGCGGCTGCGGGGCCACGTTTCACAGCGGCCATCAGAGTCCCTACGACCTCTTCGAGGCTGGGGCTCAGGCTCGTGTGCAAGCTCTGATGAAGGCTCCTTCTGGCCTTGCTGTCTGGGGGCACAGTGGATGCACGGTATGATAACTGTTTTATCCCCCAGATCTGGAGCTCCCCACGTTCTAAATTACCCCAGGCTCCATAGCTGGGCTCAGAGCGCCCTGCAGGGATTCAAGCACTTCAAAAAAATTGAGGTGAAATTCATGTAACACGAAATGCACCGTCTTAAAGCACTTGATTAGGTGGCAGTCAACGTTCACAGCATTTCCATCACTGTAAGCGGAAATCCTGTGTCCCTAGGGCAGGCACCCCGGCCCCTCCACCCCAACCGCTCCTCTGCTTTCTGCCTCCCTGGGTTTGCTTGCTGTGGGTGTTTCGCGGGAGGACTCATGCGATACGTGCTCTTCTGTGTGATCGTGTCTTTGAGGTTCATCCTTGCAGAAGAGCGCCACTCTCTTTTAAGGCTGAGTGATACTTTGCCCAGTGTGCACGGACCGCGTTTTGTTTGTTCATCCCTCGAGGGGCATTGGGGTTGTCTCCACATCTTGGCTGCTGTGAATAGGGCTGCTGTGAACTTTTGCATAGAAATTTCTGTTCGAATGAGTTTTCAATTCTTTTTGGAATGTGCTGAGAGAGAGAGGAGCTGATGGTCAGTGCAGGGAATGGTCGTGAAGGGGGCTGTTTCGTTTCTGGGCAGCTCCCCAAGCCCACCTCTGGCTGTGCCTCTAAAGAGGGAAAGCTGTGAGCCAGACCCTCCTTCCCGGCAACCAGCTCACTTTTGTGGGAAAAGCAGTCTAGATCCTCTAGCGAAATCCCCCTTGACATGCTCCCTCTCCAACTTTGAATCAGTCAGTTGTTCCATGTCTGGTTCGGTTGCTTCTTGACTTGCATACGGGTTTCTCAGGAGATAGGCAAGGTGGTCTGGTATTGCCATTTTCCACAGTTTGCTGTGACCCATACAGTCAACGTCTAACCCTAACCAGCAGTCAATAGAGCAGAAGTAGATGTTTTTCTGGAATTCCTTTGCCTCTTCTATGATCCAACGGATGTTGGCAGTTTGATCTCTGGTTCCCCTGCCTTTTCTACATCCAGCTGGAAAATATGGACGTTCTCGGTTCTCGTACTACTGAAGCCTGGCTTGAAGGATTTTGAGTAGTACCTTGCTAGAATGTGAAATGAGCACAATTGTATGGTAGTTTGAGCATTCTTTGGCATTGCCTTTCTTTGGGATTGGAATGAATGCTGACGTTTTCCAGTCCTGTGGCCACTGCTGAGTTTTCCAAAATTGGCTGGCATATTGAGTGCAGCACTTTCACAGCATCACCTTTTAGGATTTGAAGTTGCTCAGTTGGAATTCAGTCACCTCCACTAGTTTTGTTCATGGTGATGCTTCCTAAGGCCCCCTTGACTCCACATTCCAGGATGTCTGGCTCTAGGTGAGTGACCACACCATCGTGGTTATCTGGGTCCTTACGACCTTTCTTGTACAGTTCTTCTCTGTGTTCTTGCCACTTCTTCTTACTCTCTTCTGCTTCTGTGAGGTCCTTGCCATTTCTGTCCTTTATCGTGTCCATCTTTACACAATAATTGGTGTAGAACATTATATTAGTTTCAGCTGTACAGTGTACTGATTCAGTGTTGCTATATACTGTGACATGCTGACAGGCCGGTTCCGTTCAGCCTCCAGTCGTGTCCGACTCTGCGGCCCCGTGGATTGCGGCACGCCAGGCCTCCCTGTCCATCGCCAACTCCCGGAGTTTGCTCAAGCTCATGTCCATTGAGTCGGTGATGCTATCCAACCATCTCATCCTCTGTCGTCCCTTTCTCCTCCTGCCCCCAATCTTTCCCATCTTCAAGGTCTTTTCCAGTGAGTCAGTTCTTTGCATCAGGTGGCCAGAAGATTGGAGTTTCAGTTTCAGCATCAGTTTTTCCAATGAATATTCAGGGCTGATCTCCTTTAGGATGGACTGGTTGGATCTCCCCGCAGTCCAAGGGACTCTCAAGAGTCTTCTCCAACACCACATTTCAAAAGCATCCGTTCTTCAGCCCTCAGCTTTCTTTAGAGTCCAACTCTCACATCCATACATGACCACTGAAAAAACCAGACTTACTACAATGAGTCTAGTTATCCCCCATCAGCACACAGTTACGGCATTTTAATTTTCTTGTGATGAGCACTTTTAAGATGGGTCCTCTTAGCACCTTTCACGGGTACGATATAGTGTTACCAAGTATGCTCGCCGCGCTGCGCGTCATGTCACTTTGTAGCTGAAAGTGTGCACCCTTAGACCCTTCACCAGTGCCCCCTGTCCTCTGAGGCCCAGTCGGCTGCAGGGAGGCCCCTGGTGCAGAAATGCCGGCTGGGCCCACTGGGTGTCAGGACTCCCCCACCGGAGAGACGGGTGCAGGGGTCAGCGTGCCCAGCAGGGGGCAGCCGCGCCCGCAGGTTGCCAGCGCTGAGACGCCGGGAGTCAGCCCTCAGCCCTCAGCCCACCCTGGGGAGCCGGGGCCACGCCAGGCCCCCTGGAAGCTGAGTGGGGGGCCTCTGCTGCTCACCCGCCCCCGACCGTCGGCCTCTCAGCCTCTCGTTTCTGAAACGTGCATCTGTGGTTTCCTCTTTCTCACCCGCCGCCCACCGCCCTTTCTGCCTTTAAGTGCCATGCGGCCCCTCGGATTAAGAGTGACCGATGTACCCCGATGCTGACAGCTTAGTAGGGAAACATGCAAAGAGCTCATTCATAATTTTTGTGTCGGTTACACATTGAAATGGACAGTTGATAGGTTTGGCTAAGTGAGATATCTGATTGGAATTCTCACCTATTTCTCTTTGCCTTTTCAAGCACGGCTCTGTTCCACTCCTCGGGCAGGCACCTTGTCAGTCTGGGGGGCATGGGAGGCTTGTGCCCGCAGCTGGGGTGGAGCTGCGTGGCTGTGGGACGGTGTGCCCGGTGGAGACCTCAGCCTCCTGGCCTGGCTGCAGGGCTCAATGCCAGGCGCCTGCCGGGGCCATGGGGTCCTGGCCGCTCTTGCCGCCTGGCTGCTGGCCTGGCAGCACCAATGCCACGCTGGGCCCTCTGCGCACGAGAGGTGTGGGCCACAACCCCTTGGCCAGTCCCTTCCTGCTGCAGGCGCCCTGAATCAGCACAGAAAACCAGCCCCTGGGCAAGCCCAGCACGTCGGCCTGCAAACCCACTGGGGGCCCTTCCAGGGGCCGAGGCCCAGACACGGGGCAGACACTTCAGCCGGAAAGCCTGGACCTTGGTGTGTCCCTGGGAGTGCGCCGGGCCCTGAAGTCCCTATGCCTGCCTGGGCTGGGGAGCCTAATCGTGCCCTTTCCCAGTGGCTTTTCCTGGGGAGATGGGAGATGGGAGATGTTGAGGCCGATTCTTCCCCTTGCCCTTCAGCCTCTCCTGGGGGCGGGCGTTCTGGGTTTCGGGGTCACCCAGCCTCAGCCGCGGCACAGGCAGTCCCAGTTGCTCCCCGCCCCCCTCTGCCGGGGCGTGAGTCCTCTGCTCCCCCTCCAGCTCTGGGCACAGCCTGCTTCGCCCTGAGAGGACGGAGGCCCCAGTGCCCAGGTGTGCGGGTCCATGGGGTCACCCTGCTCTATCCTGGCCCAGAGCTGGGCCCAAGCCCCCCCGGGCTCAGAGCCCTCCCGTCACCCTGGGGTGTCTCAGGGTCCCCCCAGCTTCCTGCCTGCTGGACTACCCCTTCCGTAGGATTCTGTCTCTTCCCTCTCGGCCCAAGCTCTCCAAGCCTGCTGGGGTGGGAGGAGGGGGGTGGATTTCGTAGGCAAGACACTGGGGTCACTAGCCATTTAAGGAAAGCTGGACCGATTGGGAGACGTCAGAGTTAAGAATCCTGTCTCTGGGGATTTCCCTGGTGGTCCAGTGGCTGAGTCTCTGAGCTCCTAAAGCAGGGGGCCCTGGTTCGATCCCCGGTCAGGGAACTAGACCCGACAAGCCGCAACTAAACATCCCACACGCTACAGCAAAGACCGGAGAGCCTGTGCACTGCTACTAAGACCCGACACAGCCGAGTAAATCAACTGTGAGAAAAAGAATCCTGTCTGTGAAGAGACGGATTAAAGAGAACAAAGAGCAAGCTGGTGAGTGAGGAGATTCTCACTGAAATAATGGACAAGGATGGGGACCCAGCGTGTGCAAACAGTCCTGACCGACCAAGAAGAAGAGGACACACGCCTCGATAGCAAGACGCGCAGAAGCCGTGGGCAGGCCTCTCTCAGACGTGGGGAGACAGCTGACAGCCCAGATGAGGACCGCTTGTGACTCCGTGTCACGTGCAGTCTGGAGCCTGCCGGATGGAGAATGCGGTTGGTCTGTAGGACCTTCTCTCACTGGTGGGAGGATGAAAGGGAAAGCGTGAGTCGCTCAGTCGTATCCGACTCTGCGACCCCGTGGACTGTAGCCCGCCAGGCTCCTCTGTCCGTGGGATTTCCCAGGCAAGAATCCCGGAGTGGCTGCCACTCCCTTCTCCAGGAGCTCTTCCCGATGAGGCATTGAGCCTGGCTCTCCGGCATCGCAGGCAGATTCTTCACTGTCTGAGCCGCCAGGAAAGATCCGGACAATCACTTTGGGAGAGCTTGGCTCACGTTGTAAAGCCGGGAGTTGATGTGTCCCATAGCAGGTCACACGCGCAGGAGCATGGCTTGTGAGGCGCTGCTGAGCACCCGAGCAAAGACGGGCTGGTCGTGGTGCTGGACAGCGGAGGGGCGCGGGCATGTCATCCACACGACGGCAGGCTGGGTGTTGGACGGCCTCCGCACACGTCCGGGCAGACAGCCCTGTTCAGCAGCAGCAAAGGCGACAAGCACTCCGTTCAGGCTGATGGTTACCCCTGGGGTGGGGAGGCAGGTGCGGAGGGAGGGTGGGTGGAGCCTGTGAGGCCTCGGGGTCCTGGTGCTCCCTGCATTCTCACACTCCTGTGGCTGCTGAGGTCTGCAGGTATGGTAGAGGGGGCCCCCGTGGGCGTGTCATGCATGCGTCTGAGCCTGAGTCCAGATGGCGAATGGGCACAAGTGCCCCCCGCCTCACAAAGCGAGCGCCTGCTTAGCGTTAAAGTTCCCAGCAAGGTCACCCAGGCCCGCCCGTGCCACCCTGCTGTGCGTTTCTTTCCCAGTTTCGTGGAGTCCAGCTCGGTGTCCGTGGGCAGGGGCCTGAGACCGCATGGGGGTCGCCTGCCTGACCCTCCCAGGCTGCTTCTGCACTCGATTTACAAGACGGCGGTGAGTTCCTGGCCGCACAGGCGTGGGTGGAGAGGCAGAGTTGTCTCCCTGGGGCTGCGTGGCCTTGTTCAGCCTTGGGGAAGGGAGCCGGGGTGCTGGCGAGCGTCCTTTCCGGGCATCACTGAAATCGCTCACAGCTCTTCCCGCCCGATACGAGCTGGAGGGAAGACTGCCAACTTCTGTCTTTCTGGAAAATCCATTTTGCGAGCATCTGGTTCTGACCCACTCGTGGACAAGGCTCTAAGTGGCTTCGTCAGTCGATTTTCTGTCTCTGAACAGAGAAAAGAGAGTTTGAGGTCAGGTGAGTGGGGCGTGGGGAGGGGACAGGGCTGGTGACTCCCACCCTGGGGTCCCTTTGTAAGATCTGGAAATGCTTCCAGAGCCTGGAGGCGAGGGGGCTCTGTCTGCTGAAGTGAAGCAACCAGAAGCGACAGCATTGCTTCTGTGGGAGAAGGGCCCCGCGGCTCCACGCCTCCCCTCAGCTCGCTCTTTCCTTCAGCAAGTGGCTTCAGAGCAGGCGCGGCCGGCCTCGCCCTGGGTGCTCAGCGGGGAGGGGTGGCCCCGCAGTGACAGGCGGAGGCGGCTGAGGCCCTGATGCCCCCCAGGCCACTCCGGGGCCCCTCTGGCCATGTCCCGTGTGCCTTCCCCCACACCCGCCGGTGGCCGACGCCAGCCCCCATGAAGCTGCAGAGCCCCCGAAACAGTCCTTGATCCCCTAGAAATCTTCCTCTAGAAATCTCTGCTCCGCCAGCCTGGGGCCCCCGCTGCCCCTCACCCCATGTCCCCTGTCACTGGGCCTGCCCACGCGGCCTCTGCTCTGCTCTCTGCTCCTGCCCCTCCCGCTGCCCCAGGCAGTCAGCCTCCACCCCGCCCTGGACCCTGGGACAGCCCCTTCCCGGCAGGGTTCTACCCCCTCCCCAGCCTGACCACGCTCGCCCTCTGTTCAGAGCCCCTCAGCTGCTGTGCCCAGGCCTGCCCCGAGTGGCCCCTGCCGCCCTCTCCCAGACCCTGCAGCCTGCCCAGCCTGCTGCCCCCTGCCCTGCCCATGGCCCTGTGGGACACTCCCCTCCTCAGGCCGGGGGGCCCCATGCACATCCTTCTGTGGGTGACCCCTGGCTCACTGTCACTAGTGAGCACCCCCACGTGGGCGCTCCGTGAGCCGGGCCCCCAAGCTGGGCCCTGGCGGGGTCCCTGCACACGTTGGCGCTCAGTGAAACGTGGGTTGAGCAAGTATGTGGATGCAGCCCCTGGGCCCTAAGGGGTCAGAAGAGTGGCTGCTCCTGGATGAGGACCTCTGGGTTCATCCCTCAGTGGGGTCCTAACCTTTCATCCTGTGAGGTGCTTCTGCCTGTTGGGCAGCTCACTGCAGGGCGGGCTCACTCGGGGGGCGGCGTCGCCTTGCGGACCTCAGTCTGCCCTCCTGAGGCCAGAGTCTTCGTATCCCAGTTCCCTGTGGGGGGAAGGGAGGGGTCCCTACCACTGCCTTCCGCCTGGGGTAGGGGATGACGGCTGGCCCGCGACCGTCCCCGGGGGGCGCAGGGACCTCCCAGGTGGTTGCTGGCCTGGGGAGGGGCCAGGAGGAGGGGGCAGGAAGCTGAGGCCCAGCTGAGCGTCTACATGGCTGTGAGCGGGCTAGTGCAGGCACCCTCGTCTACACAGACGGCAGGGCCTGGGTGAGGGGTAGAGGGGCTTCTGCAGCACAGGGTGGCCAGCTGGTGGGGCGGGCCGGGGCGGCCAAGGATGGTCCAGGGGGACACGGGCTGGGAGGGCGTGGGGGGGGTAGGGCAGAGAGGTAAGGGGCAGACCTGGGCGTCTTTCTGGGGCTGAGACCAGGCTCCCTAGGAGGAAGGGAAGCTGGACCCTGAGGGAGCGGAGGGTTGGGGGCTGGGGGCCGGCAGGGCGCTGGGCCCGTGGGTGTGAGATGGAGTGAACTTGGGGGTGAGGGGTGGTGGGCCCCTGGGAATCGGGTGGAGGAGGCTTGGTGGAGCCGGCCTGGGGTGCGGGCTCACCCTCGGGACGGACCTGGGGTCTGCCCTGGGAGGCTCAGGGCCCTCTCACGTGCAGCAGTGACCCCAGGTGCCCGCCGGGGTGCGGCTTGGGGGCTGCTGGGCCGGGGTGTTCTCCAGCTGAGGGGCGTGGGGAGGGCCCCCGGGGGCACGCCTGTCCTCGGAGACGACGAGCCAGTCCCTCCCCTGGCTCCCTGCACCAGGACCCCGGCCTACCCTGAGGACCCCCGCCATCGGTCCTGCCCCTGGTCGGCCGCCTTGGCAGCCCCTGGCCCTCCCGGCCCTCCGGCCTCTGCAGCCCTGGGGGCTGGTCTCTAGTCACGGCCTTAGGGCCACTTCCGGGGCTTAGGTCCCAGCCCGCTGCTCTGCCAGCACCTTGTCCCTGTGGCCTCGAGGGTGACGTGGTCACCGCCCTGAGGGGGCAGACCAGCACGGCTCCCTCGGTGGATGCCGATGGGAATGGGCTTGCTCTGAAGGTGCACGAGTTTTGGGGAAGAAGGCTGGATGCGGCCCCAACTCAGGGCCTCAGAGCTGACCCCATGCTGTCTGACTGCTACCCGCTGCCCGCCGCCCAGGCTACCAGGGCTGAGCCCCTGCAGGCTCTCGTCCCCTTAGCAGGAGGCGCCTCCAGGTAGTGGGCAGGGTCCTCCCAAAGCATGTCATCCTGGCCGAGGGCCGAGTGAGGACCAGGCGCCTGCGTGGCGGGGGCCAGGGCTCCGTTTGGGGTGGGGGAGCCCCCCACCACCTGCCACAGCTGTGCCCCAGAAGTGCAGCTCCGGCAGCTGACGTGGCTCCAGGCAACCTGGAGTAAGATGGCTCCTGGCCTCCCTGTCGGCTGGACGCCTTCCGAATGGATGACAAATGTGTTTTAATTCATCCCAACTTGGCATGGAGTCCCCACCCCCACCTTGAGAAACTGGGTCGCCAGCAAAGCCGTGCTGGGCTGACTCCAGCTCCCCGGCCTTGCTGCACGAGGGCCCTGTTCTTATTAGCATGCTGATGGCCCCCGCGGGACTCAGGGCGCTCCAGAGACGGCCGGGCCTTGGGGAGCTGCAGGACAGCCCAGAAACGCAAGCTCTCTGCCCTCAGGAGGGGTCGTCTCCTCTCCTGCCTCCTGGGGAGATGACGGTGGGGTGCAGAGCCGCGGGCTTGTGGAGACCCCTCGGGGTGCTGGGGCTGAGCCTCCCCTGCCAGGTGCTGAGGCCTCTCTGGGCTGGGCTCCCTCCCTGTGGCAGGATGGGCATGTCCCGGGGTGACCGCACTGGTCTCAGACGTGCCAGTGTTAGGGAGACCACGCGTTCCTGGTGCCCACTGGCTCCTGGGGCCGCGCCCTTGGCTCTGGAGGGTCCCTGAGCCTCCTTCCCGCCTCCTCGGCTAAAGGATTGTCCAGGTTCATCAGCGGGTGATGGGCGATCCTCCACAGTGGCCGTGCGCTTGGAGGCAGGGACATTGCTCAGCGGCCCACGGCACAGCTGGGGTCAGCTCCAGCCTCTGCCCTCTGAGCCAAGGCAGGTCACCCCACCCCTCGGAGCCTCAGTCTCCCTTCTGGGGACTGAGAGGCAGAGGCTGAACAGACAGCCTTGTGTGGGCTCGGGCGAATGCGGCATGTGAAGGGCGAGCTGATCGGACGGGAAGGAGAAACGGGGGCTGGGCTGTGGGTGAGGGCCGAGGCCTCTAGAGTGCTTGCGGGCAGCCTGAGCTGGGCAAAGCTAAAAGCCCTCAGTATTTGGGTCCTTGAATTTTCCTTGGTGGAGGGAGGGGCAAGTGGGGGCCCCAAGGTGTCGGTGGAATAGTCCTCAGCAGCGTCTGTGGGCTCAAGGTGCTCTTGTCTCCTGAAGACTCTCGGTGGGCTTGTGACCCTGGGACCTTGGGGTTGGGGTTGGGAACCGTGCAGCCCTCAGACTCCCCCACGGGCATCCCCGATCAACACCCTTAGGACGGCGGGGCTGCTGGGCTCCGGGGACTTAACCACGCCTGGCTCCTGGCTCTGCCCAGCAAACAGCCCTGCTCCCCAGGCCCGCTGTCCCAGGGCTTCCCGCCTCGGCTCCCAGCCCCTGCACGCCTGCGTTTTGCCTCTCAGTCTAGGCCTCCACTTGTGTGTGGGGTGTGATCATTGTCCAGGCGTACGCCCACTCATCCAGCCGACCATCCATCTTTCCATCCATCCGTCTGTCCCCTCATTCTATAAGTACTCTCCTTGAGCAAGACATGCAGTCAGTTTAAAGCTGGGAGCAGGCAGGCGGTGGGGGGGGGGGGTCCAAAGGGGAAAACCAGTTTCTGCTCTCATGGAGCCGAAGGGTGACGACGGGCAGACCCTCAGATCCGTGGAGTGGAGTGGGCGGGGTGAGGAAGCTCAGCTGCTCAGACCACCACAGAGCTTGCCTGTTGGGAGCAGGGTCGATCAAGGGAGGCTTCCTGGAGGACAGGCAGCCCGGCTGAGGTCCTGGAGCCCTGTCTCCCGGGCCGACCGGTTTTCCCCACGTGTCTCCTGATGGGGTGGGGGAGGCAGCTCACAGACGTCTGCATTGCCTGCCCACACGGGTGGGCCCCCAGCCTGCCCACGAGCCATCTGCCAGCTCCTGCCTTCTCCGAGCGGCGTGCTGGAGCCCGTGGGCTGCCTGGCTCCCGCATGGTTGCTAGCGGCACATGTGGGCCTTGGAAGTCCAGCCGCACAAATGCCCAGGGGTGCCGCTCCCTGGAGGAGAAGGCGCTGGGCCCGGAGGGCCAACGGGGCGGGAGGGATGGCACTCCTGGGGCCCAGCGCTTCACTGCACGGTGCTCCCAGGTCCAGTGCTTCGTCCCTTTCTCAGGACCGTCCTGGGGGGCGGCCAGGCGGTGGTCACTGCTGGAAACGGAGGCTCAAGGGAGGCGGTGCTCCACCCCAGGGCACAGAGCCCCCGGCGGGGCCAAGCCCTCTCCTCCGTGGTGTGTGGCCCACCAGGAGCGCCCCCAGCCGTGTCACAACCAAGGGTCTCCGGCCTCGCTGAGTGTCTCCTGGGGGCCTTTCGTCCACAGCAGGGGACACCCGCCACCTTCATGGAGCTGAAAGTCTTTGAGGGGACATGGAGAAGGAAACGGCCTTCTCTGGTTGGGTCACCGAGGGACCCAGGAGAGAAGGCAGGTGGGTCTCACTCAGTGATGGGCATTCCTGGAGTTTCTGGAGCATCCGTGGGTTGTGGCAGAAAAGGAAGAAAGTGAAGGGCTCTGTGAGGAGTCTCTGTGCTCTGATTTGGGTCAGCTCTGTCTTTCCTCAGAAGCAAAAACAAAGGCCAGGGTTTCTTTTACTAACTGACTCTGCCCGTTGGACTCTTCATTGTTGAATTTTACCATGGCTGGATCTGGCTTGTGGGGACCCTGGGGTGCTCTCAGTTGAGTTGAGTTCAGTTCAGTCGCTCAGTCTTGTCTGACTTTTTGCGACCCCATGAGTCGCAGCACGCCAGGCCTCCCTGTCCATCACCATCTCCCAGAGTTCACTCAAACTCATGTCCATTGAGTTGGTGATGCCATCCAGCCATCTCATCCTCTGTCGTCCCCTTTTCCTTCTGCCCTCAGTCCCTCCCAGCATCAGAGTCTTTTCTGATGAGTCAGCTCTTCACATGAGGTGGCCAAAGTACTGGAGTTTCAGCTTTAGCATCATTCCTTCCAAAGAACATCCAGGGCTGATCTCCTTTAGGATGGACTGGTTGGATTTCCTTGCAGTCCAAGGGACTCTCAAGAGTCTTCTCCAACACCACAGTTCAAAAGCATCAATTCTTTGGAGCTCAGCTTTCTTCACAGTCCAACTCTCACATCCATACATGACCACAGGAAAAACCATAGCCTTGACTAGACAGACCTTTGTTGGCAAAGTAATGTCTCTGCTTTTTAATATGCTTTCTAGGTTGGTCATAACTTTCCTTCCAAGGAGTAAGCGTCTTTT
>SJYQ01001360.1:35862-53404 GCA_006410935.1 Redunca redunca
CTTTTCACAGCTATTTGTAAGGCCTCCCCAGACAGCCATTTTGCTTTTTTGCATTTCTTTTCCATGGGGATGGTCTTGATCCCTATATCCTGTACAATGTCACGAACCTCCATCCATAGTTCATCAGGCACTCTGTCTATCAGATCTAGGCCTTTAAATCTATTTCTCACTTCCACTGTATAATCATAAGGGATTTGATTTAGGTCATACCTGAATGGTCTAGTGGTTTTCTCTACTTTCTTCAATTTCAGTCTGAATTTGGTAATAAGGAGCTCATGATCTGAGCCACAGTCAGCTCCTGGTCTTGTTTTTGTTGACTGTATAGAGCTTCTCCATCTTTGGCTGCAAAGAATATAATTAATCTGATTTCGGTGTTGACCATCTGGTGCTGTCCATGTGTAGAGTCTTCTCTTGTGTTGTTGGAAGAGGGTGTTTGCTATGACCAGTGCGTTCTCTTGGCAAAACTCTATTAGTCTTTGCCCTGCTTCATTTTGCATTTCAAGGCCAAATTTGCCTGTTACTCCAGGAGTTTCTTGACTTCCTACTTTTGCATTCCAGTCTCCTATAATGAAAAGGACATCTTTTTGGGGTGTTAGTTCTAAAAGGTCTTGTAGGTCTTCATAGAACCGTTCAACTTCAGCTTTTTCAGTGTTGCTGGCTGGGGCATAGACTTGGATTACTGTGATATTGAATGGTTTGCCTTGGAGACAAACAGAGATCATTCTGTTGTTTTTGAGATTGCATCCAAGTACTGCATTTCAGACTCTTTTGTTGACCATGATGACTATTCCATTTCCTCTAAGGGATTCCTGCCCGCAGTAGTAGATATAATGGTCATCTGAGTTAAATTCACCCATTCCGGTCCGTTTTAGTTCGCTGACTGGGGGGCTCTAGGGTTTTGTAACGGACACACAGCAGAGGGCAAGCAGCGCCCTTGGGAGGGACCACCTGCTTCGGGAGCGGCTCTGAGAAGCTGCTTGGAGTAGAAAATGCTGGCACGGAAGTGTGCAGGTGAGCCTTTGGCAGGAGTGGGTGTCTCCTGGGCCTCGGGAGGGATGGGGATCCCCGGGAGCTGAGGCTGGGTTCAACCCCAGCGGCTTGTGTCAGCCAGTTTGATGTGGCCCTTGGAGGGGCCAGGACCCCCCACGTCTGGGTCCCACCACTCTGGGCCAAGCCCCGTGATTCCTAACCCAAGTCCTCTAGGCTCAGAGGGCTCACTGTGTAAGGCACAGGCCAGTAGGCAGCCTAGTCAGTCGTCATTCTCACCCCCGGGGTCCTCCCTATACAAAGGCACCTGCTTCATCCAAGGCTGAGGCTTTCCACGGTGGCCACTGGTCATGCGGCCCCTCACTGGTCTGTGCGTTAGGGCATGGCTGAGCCCACTGCCTGCAGATGCCTCCGAACATCCCTGTGCCCAGCGTGTGCCCCAGGGCACAGTAGCTGCAGGGTGTGGCTGTGCAAGGATGGGAGGGGTGGGCGACCGGCCCCTCAGACTGGCCCTCCTGCTGCGTCCGGCCTGGCGATGCCCTGGGTGGGCGAGTCTGGTTGTTAATCCTCCCCCACCCTGCCCAGCTCAGCAGGCTGAGGCAGGCTGGGGCAGTCCTGAGGTTGGGGCATCCAGGGCAGGGGCTGGGGAAGACCTTAGGGGTCCCCTGGGTGGGGGAGGCTGGGAGAGCCCACTGCAGGCTCCTGCTTGTGTGGAAGCCACAGAGCCTCAGGGCTTCCTCCTTCCTGCAGAGCAGGGAGGGGCCGGCCCAGCACCCCCATCCCCAGGCCACAAGCTGCTATGTCTCTCCAGGGGTCGCCGTGTCTCTACCCTACTCCCTGCCTTCCTTTTGTGTGCGAAGAGGATGCACCCTTCTGGGTACAGGTGGTGTGGGGCTCACGAAGAGGGGGGCAGGTTTGGGGTTCACACAGGCCCAAACCTGTCTCCACCACGGGGTCCTGGGGCCTAGGCAAGTCAGGGGAACTCTAGGACCTCAGGCTTTTCCTCTGGGCACTGGAGACTTGAAGGGTCCCACTCTGAGCCAGGACGTGTTGGGGGCCTGTCCCCCTACAAGGGGCTGACCTCCTGGGCTCTCCCCTGGGCAGAGCGCCTGTCCTCACAGCTAGACAGTCATATTATCTTATTCTGTCACTTTGGTCTATAAAATGCCCGCTTGTACCCAGTAAAGTCCTGGCTCAGAAGGTGCTGGCTTCTGCCTCCCTTTCTAGTAGTGAAATATGGTGTTTAAACGTTTCATGGTCTGGTGGTAAATGTTTATGAGAGAGGCCCATTGGCTGGAGGTCAGTGGCTTGGCTGGGTTTGTCTCTTCTGGGACCCAGAGAAGCCAGCGAGAGCTGGGGGATCCTTTGTCCCGAGACAGCCGCCTCTGGGACCCAACCCTGTGGACCAGGCAGAGGTGGGGACCAGGCCAGGAGTCGGAGGGGAGGTCAGGCAGGCCCTTTTGTGGTAGCGGCTGTGTACTCAGGTAAAGATGCTGACGATGATGGAATGACATTCCCGAGGGTCTGGTGGAGCCCCTCCCTTCGCTCTGGGCCTCCAGACTCCCCGGCTCCTGATCCAGCCCAGAGCTGGTGGCCCCAGGGGCGCAGGGGGGATGCCCAGCTCTCCGTGGGGCTCTGTCCTTCCAGTGGGCTCGTACCCTCTGTGCTCTTGGCCTGCTGGCCCCGCCCTGACCAGTCTCAGAGAAGCCTGGCTGGGCCTCCCACCTGCAAACAGCCTTACACCAAGGTAAATGCAGGCCTTTCCTACTGACCATTGGGCACTGAGGCTGGAAAGTGAGGCCCGGTGGGTATGGTGCCCTCCCGTTTCTTGTCCCCCCTTAAACATAGGAATGACGATGACGATGCTGGCACTCCCGCTGAGATGCTGGCACTCCCGCTGAGATGCGGGCCCAGCTCGGCGCCCCTGCTTCGGGCCCAGGGCCCACTTGAGGTCCCAGTGGACGTCTGCTCAAAGCCTTAGCATTCTCCTCTGCTGCTCCCCAGACCTACACCACCTATGAAACCCGTTTCCAGGACCTGCACTCGAGGCCAAGGAGGACAGGGTCGCTGAGAGGTGGAGGCGAGCGGGGCGAGCCCCAGTGCTTTTCCCAGCCTGTGGCCAGGAGGGGGCTGCGGGAGGATCCCGGAAGCCCTGGGTTCAGGAACCCAAGAGCCCAGGGAGACCAGGGCATTTAGAGTCACAGGGCAGAGCCCCAGAGGAGAGAGCTGGTGGAGATTTGGACCCCTACGTATTCGTGTCACAAGTGAGGAGGGTTCCTGAAGTTTAGGAGAGGACCAGCCACCAAAAATGATGAGAGGAAACAGTCCTCAGGCTGACAGAGCTGGGAGGAGGTGTCCTTCCCCCCAACCAGAGGAGAAACCATGATTCGTGGGTCCCTGGGGGGAGCGCTTAGCAGGGTCTGGCCTCAGTTACGAGGAATAACTAAAACCAGGTTAGCCACTGTCTGGTCCTGCATAATGAAGCTTAGAAAGAAGACCCAAGAGGTTAAAACTGTTTCAAAATAAATTCATCCACAAACAAAGCTCTGAAGAATTGATGCTTTCGAACTGTGGTGCTGGGGTCCAGCCCTGGGGGATCCAGGGTAATTAGAAGGGGAGACAGAATCGGCGTCCTAGGAAAAAACTTATTTAATTAAAGATATAGAAAGAGATTAGAAACGGATAGTGTAGTAGGAAATATTAGTGGAGAAAAGGAGGCTGAATAACTTGGTTTACGTGGGAACCAATAAAACTCCAGGACAAGGGATTTGCACCATCTACGCTGGGCCACCGGCGCCACTGGAATATCGGAAGGTGCCCCTCCTTGGGCTCCTTCTCGCATGGAACTTAAAAGCCGGGGCAAGTAAGTAGATGTGGTGAGCACCCACGCTCCAGATGGGAATTCAGCCAGAAAAACGGGGATAATCTTGTCACACAAGCTAGTCTGCAGAGAGGTTTGACCTGAGACACCCTTGTCACACCCAGGGCAGGGAATTAGCAGCAATTATTGGCACAACAAATGAAAAACCCTTCACCAATATAATTCCTAACCAACCCACTATACTATACTAATAATTTTCTAACTTCTCAAAAGAGTCTGTATTTAGAAAGTTTAAAGCATCTCGTGCCTCTCACAGTTGGGAGGCTGTAAACAATCACATGTGGCCGGACGAACCTGCTCAGGCAGGCTAGAGAACCTTCAGAGGGGTTTGTAAGTTGAAACACTCTTGTCACGCCCAGGGATTTTTATTGACTGGAGCTGTGGGTTAACTCCTTCTCTGAGAGAGGTGGTGGGGGTCAGCCCCCGTAAAGTCAGAGGTGTAGGTGAGAGCATGAAACAGAACAGTAGGCAGACTCTGGTATTGGGGGCAGATGCTCGGGAACAGGGGTCTCCTGAGGCTGGTCCCACCTTTGCGTAATGCCGAGCCTCCTTCCTCATGACCTTTGCCACGGGCGGAGTTCCTCATGCTGGCTCCTGGCACTGTGGTGCTGGAGAAGACTCTTGAGAGTCCCTTGGACAGCAAGGAGATCAAACCAGTCAATCTTAAAGGAAATCAACTGTGAACTTTGGAACTCTGTCACTTGAAGGACTGATACTGAAGCTGAAGCTCCATACTTTGGCCACCTGATGCAGAGAACTGACTCACTGGAAAGATGCCAATGCTGGGAAAGATTGAAGGCAGGAGGAGAAGGGGCCGACAGAGGATGGGATGGTTGAATGGCATCACTGACTTGATGGACATGAGTTTGAGCAGGCTCTGGGAGTTGGTGATGGACAGGGAGGCCTCGCGTGCTGCAGTCCATGGGGCTGCAAAGAGTCAGACACAGCTGAGTGTCTGAAAAAGAAAACAGCAGACAGACTGGGACTACTCACCTGAGTAAGAACGACTCAGCACCGAACAAAGTGAACGTCACAAGGTTGGATGTTCGGCAGAAAATTACCCAGAACACAACAAGCAGGAAGATGTGACCCTCGAGGAGAAAAGTCAGTTAACTGAAACCAGCGCCGAGCCGGCGCAGACGATAGAGCCGGGAGACGAGGAGGCGAGAACAGCTGCTATAACTGTGCAAGACGCACACACGGATCACGCAGATCAGTAGGCACAGCTCAGCTCAGTCAGGCGCTCAGGCGTGTCCGGCTCTGCGACCCCATGGACCGCAGCACGCCAGGCCTCCCCGTCCATCACCAACTCTCGGAGTTCACTCAGACTCACGTCCATCGAGTCGGTGATGCCATCCAGCCATCTCATCCTGGGTCGTCCCCTTTTCCTCCTGCCCCCAATCCCTCCCAGCATCAGAGTCTTTTCCAGTGAGTCAACCCTTCGCATGAGGTGGCCAGAGTACTGGAGTCTCAGCTTCAGCATCAGTCCTTCCAATGAATACCCAGGACTGATCTCCTGTATGGGAGCTGTAAAAGAGACCCAAATCAAACTACTAGAGGTGAAAATGATGAACTGCAGTGTCTGAGATTAGAATGCACTGGATGGGGGTAAACACCGCAGGAAAAAAAAAAAGAACTTGAAGACAGCGTCACACGATGTCCAGAGTGAGACGCACCGAGGAAAAAACTTCACAGGTACGAAGAGCGCACAGAGGGCCACGGAGCCCAGCATGTGAGCCCACAGGACCCTGAGGGAGAGGAGGAGAGCAGAGAGACACTGGAAGAGATGACGGCTCATAGACGCCCAGGTTTAAATAAAGCTGCACACCTGCAGAGTCCGGGTGCTCCATGAACCCCGAGCACAAACTGCGCGAAGAAAACGACAGGAAGGCGTGTTTTAATAAAGTCACTCAGCACCTGTGGGGAAGCAGCCGAAGAAAAAGGACACATTACACTCAGGAAAGTGGCGAAGGGAGCAGTGGGTTCTCATTGGATCCGCAAGAAACAGGGTAGAGCTTTGAAGTGCTGAAAAAAGCAGTACTGGCCTGGAGTTCTGTTCCCTACAGAAGCATTTCCCACAGAAACGAAGGTGAAATAAAAGAGTTTCTAAAAATGTATTGCCAACCATCCACATGACAAGGAACACCGAAGGCTGTTTTTCAGGAATAAGAGATGCAAACCGGAGTTACGGATTTACACAGAGGAACAAGGCCCCCCCACAATGGTAATTTTGTGTGTAAACAGTCTACGTCTATTTGCCTGTGATAATGATGTTAGATGCCTTTTACTGAATACTTGTTTGCAACCAGCCCTCCACATATTGTACCACATTCCGTTTTTCCTCTCCATTTTGCAGATCAGGAAACTGAGGCTTGGAGAGGTCACATGACCTGGACGACACAGCAAAGACCAAGAGTCCACCTGGAGCTGAATTTGGCTCCTTTCACCCCCTAAGCTGGGTGGCTCACTGCTCTTCTTGCCTTAAACCCTTCCTTCCTATTCATTCCAACCCCCACCTCATCCACGCAGCGTCTCCCATCCTGCCCCCAGCTCAGTGCCCCGGGGTCTGGCCAGTGGCAGGGTGGGAGGCTGAAGCCCCTCCCCTTCCAGCCCAGCTCTTTGCAGCACTGATGGAGCTTTCCCGAGTCTCCAGGAGATGAAATATGACAGGGCTGTCACCGTGGCAACCACTCATCATTTATTGATAGCCTGAAAACCCACCTGCTCAAATAGCTGGCAGTGACCCGCTGGCGCTGTTCCCCTGGTGGGCTTGCTGAGCGGCGGGCGCTGCACAGGTACTCTTGCTTTGACTCGGGGTCAGGGTGGGGAACAGGGCGATGTGGGGGCTGCCTGGCTGTTTGCCCCTCGTCATGCTCTCTGACCCCAGAAACCACCTTTCCCGCTTCTTCGGCAAGTGCTGGGTCACACCCGGAGTCACTCAGAACAAGCTCGGCCCCAACCCGTGGGCTGAGTTCTCTCAGTCCCCAGCTTCCGTTTCTGAATCCCACCAGACAGTCTGGCTTTCTGTACCCCTACCCAATCCGCCGAGTCGATGGCTCCACATGACTTTTTCCACCAAAACTTAGAAACAAGTGCTTGAGATGAAATAAGAGGGGCTGCTTGTCAGCATCTTGGCCAGAGGTGGGCTGGGTGTCTGGCCTTCCAGAGAAGTTTTGATAAAAATAAATACATATGTAATAGGCTTATTAAAATTTTTAAAACTGTGGTAGAATAAGCTGCAGGGGGCATGGGTTTGATCCCTGGTTGGGGACTAAGATCCTGAGGACCATGCTGCCTGGCTAAAAAAAATTAAAAAATTTTATTTACCGATACTGAAACAAATTATATAAAAACAAAGGCAATATATACTTAAAACTCATCACTTTCCAATTATTTACTACATTTTATTACCATCTGTGCTCTTGAGGTTAATGTCTATTGTGTCTGGTTGGTGGAAATATTATATGTAATGTTTTGCTTCTTGCCTCCCTTCCCAGCTTCACACTCAGTGACTTAACATTGGTAGATCGAAATCAGCCTTGGTGGGAGGATTTATACCATGGGAACTGTTGACCATATAGACTTGAGAAAATGACGGAGAAAATGTTAATAATACAGATTCAATTTTGGAAAAGACCCAGATGCTGGGAAAGTATGAAGGCGGGAGGGGGGATGACAGAGGATGAGATGGTTGGATGTCATCACCAACTCGATGGATGTGAGTTTGAGCAAGCTCTGGGAGTTGGTGATGGACAGGGAGGCCTGACATGCTGCAGTCCATGGGTCACAAAGACTTGGACACGACCGAGTGACTGAACTGAACTGAATTTGAACCCATGTTGTATTTACAATTGTTGCATCGTGATGAGTGCAAAAAGCTGAGGACGTACTCTGAGCATTCAAGAACCACTACCTGACTCAGCAAAGAAACCTGTCCCTGATGAGCAGACGATGTTCTGATGCACGTCTCTGTGGTTTCCCTTCTGTCTTACTCCTTAACGAGTGAAAATATCGACCAGCGTTCACACTGGGAGTGTACTCACTTGTTTAGTGACCTGAGCGCCTTCTTTGCTGCTCTGGATAATAATGGTGGTAAAGAACCCACCTGCCAATGTCGGAGGTGTAAAAAACGTGGGTTTGATACCTGGGTCGGGAAGATCCCCTGCAGGAGGGCATGCCAACCCACTCCAGTGCTCTTGCCTGGAGAATCCCATGGACAGAGGGGCCTGGCGGGCCACAGTCCGTGGGGTCGCACAGAGTCGGACACGACCGAAGTGACTGAGCACAGCCCGGCGTTCATACACGTCCTGATTCTGTCAGATCGCGGCTGAATTGCTGGTCTGACTATGAACACGAGTTCCATGAAGGTCTATGAAAGCATGCGAGGCCCGCCTGACAGACGCAACACCCACGAGGCTGGCCTAGGCACCTCTGGGTGCCGAGCTCAGGGCCGTCCCGCCGCTGCGCAGCCACGCCACGCCCATCCCCGGGCTCCCTCTTCTGCCCACCCCGCGCTGCGCCCGCTGGGCGCTCACGCCCATCCCCGGGCTCCCTCTTCTGCCCACCCCGCGCTGCGCCCGCTGGGCACTCACGCCCATCCCCGGGCTCCCTCTTCTGCCCACCCCGCGCTGCGCCCGCTGGGCGCTCACGCCCATCCCAGGGCTCCCTCTTCTGCCCAAGCCCGCGCTGCGCCCGCTGGACGCTCACGCCCATCCCAGGGCTCCCTCTTCTGCCCAAGCCCGCGCTGCGCCCGCTGGACGCTCACGCCCATCCCAGGGCTCCCTCTTCTGCCCACCCCGCGCTGCGCCCGCTGGACGCGCACGCCCCGCCCCGCCGCGTCCGCTGCCCGTCTCTGTGGCTCCCGCTCCTCTCGGACCTCACGTGGGTGGGGCCCGCAGGGCTGGCCCTTCTGTGACCGGCTCACTTCACTGAACACAGCGTCGTCACGGTCCACCTGCGGTGTCACCTGGGTCGGAACTTCATCCTGCAAGGCTGAATAACGTTCCTGCCACGCCCAGCCTCTGCATTCATCCGCCATCGGACGCCGGGGCCTGGCACGCGCTTGTGGGAGGGGCGGGGCCGGGACGGGGAGCAGATGGCATTCTGCTCCTCCTCCTGGCTGGACTCGGGCCCGTGGGCGCTCCTCTCCTCCTCTCCTGCCCTGCTTCTCATCGCCGACGAGGGATTGATGGTAACAAGCGGTCCGTCCAGACCCTTATCTGACGTCAAGCCCTTGTCTTGGCGGGTGAGCCGCCTGAGAGAGGAGGGGGTGCCAGCTGACTGAGCCCCACCTGGTCTCCCACCCACCCACCTGGCTCCAGCTGAGTCCAGAGGGGCCAGAGGCAGAGGAGTGCCCTGGGCGGTGCCTCGTAAGGGCTGCGGGGCCGTCAGGCCACGACAGGCTCCTCCTTGCAGTCCTTGTGTGGGTCTGGAGACCTCATCTCTGAGGATCTCCAGAGTAGGGAGTCTGCTGGCCGGCTGACCATCATTGTCCCCTCTCCTGGGGCCACTTGCCCACTCCAAGTGGTCTTTGTAGGAGGGGTCTCTTTCGAGATGACCGGAGCCCAGCTGCCCTCCTGGAGAGAAGCTCACCAGAGCCCTTGCCCCATGGCTGCAACACACACGGCCCAACTCCCCGTCCGTCCCCAGGATGCTCCAGGCACAGCCCCTCGCCTGGGACAGTCAGGGGCCCAGCCCTCATCCCCTCGCTTGACCTGCAGTGATGGGAGGGTCCCTCACCTTCCTGCCACGGGTTGGGGTGGGGGGCAGAAGATAGCATGGGACCGTGTTTTCTTTGGGGAAGTGCCCATCCCACTTCTCCAGCCTCTCGTGGACTCTCCACGACCCCTTTCAGGGTTGGAAGGGCTGGGTGCTAGCAGGGCCGCCCCCCAGCCTCCAGGTGGACCCTGCCCCGGGGGTCTGGCACTAGGAGGTACAGGCCGCAGGTCTCAGACGGGCACTCAGGCGGTGGCGGTCATCCCCAGGAGTGTAGTGGAGCCGCCAGCCTCACAGAGTGGGCACCAGCTGAGAAGGGGGCCACGGGCACCC
The DNA here is from genome assembly GCA_006410935.1 of Redunca redunca. Taxonomy (NCBI): domain Eukaryota; kingdom Metazoa; phylum Chordata; class Mammalia; order Artiodactyla; family Bovidae; genus Redunca; species Redunca redunca. The sequence continues at coordinate 45,779 of SJYQ01001360.1, forward strand.
TCCTGCCTGTCTCGGGGAGCGCCTCGCCAAGCGGCAGCACTCGGGGGCCCGAGGGTCACTAGGAGGGGAGAGCAGCCCGCGTGAATGTTTCAGGCAGAAAAGGTCCAGCCAAGTGGCTGAAGATGCCGCCAGGGTCAGCGGATCCCGGGGGACACGGGCCCGAGGACGCTGGCAGCTGCACCTTGGGTGCTGCTCCCAGGCGTGGAGGCGCTGTCGGGAGGCAGCTGCGTGTGAGAGCCTCGGCCGACCACGGCGTGGCCCCTGCCGGCTCCTGCCACCAGCCCTGCTTCGGGAAGGAGGCACGGCGTCCGCCCCGTGCTGGGCATAGCAGGGGTCACGAGTGGGTCTGCAGAAGGGAAGTTAGGGGCCCCCCCGGAGAGCCCGGCAGGTGTTCTGCCAGGAAAGAGCCGTCGGGCAGGGTCAGGTTGGAGCTGTCAGTGTCTGGCTGCCCAGGTGGATGTGGGAGCTGGGCTCCGGGCGGCGATGTCTGCGCCCCTCTGCGGGGATGTGCTGAGCAGTGTGGGGTGAGGCGGGGAATCATTGTGGTCTCTGCAGAGGGGGGCTGGAGGCCCTCCTTCCCCGGGGGGAGCAGAGGTGAAGCCCAAAGCCTTCACTCCGGGGGTCGCCCCCACAGACGGTCTGCTCCACAGACCCAGAGAGGTACGTGGTCAGGCGGGCGGGTGGGAGGGGAAAGCGCTGTGTCCTCGGCCGCTGGGAAGCCAGCACAGAGAGCCTGGAGGCCCAGGGTCCAGGGAGCCTCCTGTGCTTTGGGGGTTCCCCTGACGGGCGGGGAACCCTGGCCTGCCCGAGCTACTCGGGGTCAGTTAAAGGTGACTGCCGATTCTTCTTTTACCTTCCTGTTGAGAGCCGGAGTCCAATTCCCCACCTCCTTGAAGCTGGGTGGGTCCTTGCAAATCCCGTGGCTGACTGTCTTGCAGAACTGGGGCTGGGGGCTTCCGGGGCTCAGTTGGAGGCTGGGCTCCATCTGGGCCTCCTGGAACCTAAGCCTGTGGCCGGGGCTGCTGGGCCAGAAGGCTGACTGCGCTGCTGCCGGGACCTCGTGACTCCCAGAGGAGGGGTGCCCCCTCCGGGGTCAGGGGCCGAGCTCCCTCTTACGTGGGGCAGCAACAGCACGCGTCCATGCCTTCTCCGAGGCTGCGCTGCCGCTGCCGCCCTCTGCATGTGTATTAACTACCTGGGCCCCCGGGACGTCCCGCAGAGCACCACATTGATCCACAGAACGGGTGACACGTTGATGGGGTCAGATGAGCAAGGTGACCGTTGGGAGCTCAGCCGAGCTGAAGAGGCTGGAGCTGCTTCTTCTACAGCCAAGGAGGCTGAGTGGGCGTGAGTCCACGTGTCCACTGGCTCGGGCCACACCTCCAGCAGACGGGAGGGGACGCCCGAGGACCAGCCACAGTGCGGGGGCTGCGTCTGTTCCCCCCAGCGCCCTCCCACGCCTCTCTTGGGGAGGAGGCCCCGGGGTCCGGAGGAGCCGCCCTCCCCTGGGTGCCCTGCCCCTGCCCTTCCGGGCGCAGGTCCACCTTGGGGTCGCTTGCGCAGACCTTGCCGGGTGGCGGCAGCGGCGTCCGCAGCCCTGGGTCAGGGCCCAGCGGCTCAGGGCCAGCCGTGCCTGATGCTGCGACGTCTCTCCAGCTCCAGGTCAACGCACTTGTGAACCACAGGGCTGTGCTGACAAGAGGTCAGGGGACCCAGGGGTTTCTCAGGTGCTTCTCCAAATTCTGGTGATTTTATCCCTCCAGCTACTCCTCCCCAGGAGGAGCTCCTGACACGCCGGGCCTGTCTCGGGACTCCGTTCGGGAGGACTTGGTGAATTGATGGAAAGTGTGAACTTCACTGTGCAGCCACGTCCGCGTGTCCCCCGTTGTGAACGAGTTTTCTATTCATTACAGTTCATTTCTGTCCCCAGGACCACCAGGGAGGCACGCGACCCCCCCCAGTCCTTTGCAGGTGAGAGCCAGGCTCTGTCGGGAGGCTCCAGGGCCGCAGAGAACCTGTATTTCAGGAAGGACCCACAGTTACGAGCCACGAGAACCATACGACCGCATTACTAGAAAGAAATCTCGGCAGGAGACTGAAAGGCGTCAGAGTGCTCCGTATTCCGCATCTGATGGTAATTAGAGGTTGACAATACGGGCCAGAAGGGGGCTGCTTGTGACAGACGTGCGGCTCGGGGCACACGGAGGCATTATTAACGAGGGGAACCTGCCGGAGTCGGGCTCGGCGGCTGCTCGGCTCCAGTGTGCGCACACAAGGTGACTGGTGCTCCCAGCACCGAGTCGCGGTGGGGGACGGCTCTCACCCCGAGCTCTGCCCTGGAGCCCCCTCTTGGCGCCTCCACATTTCTGGGTGGGGGTGCGGTGTGGGGACTCGGATGGCAGAGTTGGGAGGTGGGGCGTGCAGGGCCGGCGCTGGGACCGATGGGGGGAGGGGGCACGGCGCCCGGGTTCCCTGCCTTTGTGGGTGCCCCCAAGGGAGCAGCTGGCTCCCTACAGACAGGCTCGCTCCCGGCTGAAGACAGCAGCCAGGCTCCGGCCCGCGCCTTCCTCTGAGGGCGGCCAGCCTCCCAGACAGCTCGATGTGGGGCCAGAAGGGCTTGGTCGCTCATCCAAATCTGGGACGGCCCTGAGTCCCTGCAAGACGCTTCCCCTGGGAGGGCTCCCAGAGCAGCCCCCGCACCCCCATCTCTGTCTCAGGGACAGCGTCCAGAGAACCCACCTGCCAGGGGAATCGAGCCGTCCTGGGTCTCGGCCGGGTGGCCAGCATCCTGGGTCTTGGGACAGCTGGGGGAGGGAACAGGGATGCAGAGACTGAAGGGCGTGCCGGAGGCCACAGCCCCCCGCCTGGGCTTCCCTGGGTGCTCACGTCACCCTGAGCCCACCCCCCAGTGAGCACAGAGGAGGGTGGAAGGCCCGTTGGAGGCACCTGTTGCTCTCAGATTGAATTCGGATCTCTTCCGACTGACTCAGTCTGGCCGCCTGGTTTCCGCTTTCCTGCCCGCCTCCTGGGATCTGGGTGGACCAGGCCGACGCTGGGCCTGGGGTCTTCCTCACCCTCACAGCAGCGTGTGCAAGGGCCCTGGGGACGAGGCTTGGCGTAACACTTCACTTTCTGCCTTGGTTTCCCCCTGTGAGGGGGGATCTGTCATTAGGATTGGGTTCAGACCCGAGTCTTGCTCAGCCCAGAGACAGCCTGGGCTCCAGGCACCTGGAGACCGGCGCATCTCAAATGGTACTGTGCCCTGGATGTCCTGGGGGTCTGGTAAGGTCCAGAAGAAGCATGACCTCCCTGTTGCTGCTGGGACAAGTCAGCGCCACCCGGGTGCCTGGAGGCAAGGGTTCTGGAGGTGAGCCTGGGCTCCAGGGTGCAGGGCTGGGCTTCCTCTGGAGGCACAGGGCCCTCCTGTCTCCTCCAGCTGCCGGTGGCCCGCCCTCCCGGCCTCTGTCCTCTCAGAGCTCCTCTGTGGTGCTGCACCTCCCGCTCGTCAGGACGCTCGTGGTGGCGGGCAGGGCCGCCCGCACAGCCCTTCACCCAGTCACACTTGCAAAGGCTTGTTTGTTTTTTTCAGGTAAGGTCACCTTTAGGAGTTCCAGAGATTAGGACGTGAATACCTCTGGGGCTGTAGTTCAGCTGACCTCAGGTCATCTAGGGTGGGACCTGCCCTTCTCCATTTCTGATGAGCTCCTGGCCGGGGCAGGTGCTGCCAGCCGGCAGCCCTGCGTGGAGTGGCCGTGGCAAATCCCTCGCCTTGGGGTGGGCAGGTTCCAGAAGCTTTCGGGGAGGGGGTGACAGGGCCCCTGAAGGCTGCCTGGGGTGGAGCAGAGCCCACAGGAAGGGCGTTGAGGTGGAGCCTCTACCCCAAGGGTCATTGCCCGGGCAGGGGCAGCTGGCAACAGGAACGTTCTGGAGCCCGCACGGCTCCTGCTTCCTCTGGGTGTGGTCTGTCTGCTCTCTCTTTGTCACAAGCTGCTGCTCTGAACTGGAAACCTTCGAGGCTCAGGCTGGGCCCCAGTCCCGCGGGGTCTGCAGGGCAGTGCCGGGGGCCACGGGGGGCTTTGTCCCGAGCAGGCTGTGGTGATGCTCCACCGTGACGAATCCTCACACCGCGAAGGTCATCTGTTTACAGAGTGTGACTCAGGGCTTCCCGTGTGTTCACAGAGCTGTGCGGCTCTCACCCTCAAAGAGGTCTGGTCCCCACCCGCCGGCGCTCCACACCCCGCCTGGCCCTGCTCACCCGCTCGCTCAGGCCTGGCTTTGTACGGGCCTCTGTGGGCAGCCATCGGGTACCGGGCAAGCCCTGAGCGTGCCTGTCCCAGGGCCGGGTGATGTGTGGGCTGGCAGATAGCAAGTCTTTGACGCTCATCGGCCAGTGTGGGGGGTTGTGGGGTGGGGTGGGTGTCCTGGGGAGCCTGGCCACTTCCCTTGATTGCTTACTCACCCCCACCCCCACGACCGTCCTGGCCAACAGAGTTGGTGTCCCCTTTGACAATCCAGGAGACATGAGCTTGGGAGGTCACGTGCCTGTCTAAGGTCACAAGGGCTGGGAGGTGCCAGGACTCAGAACTCGCCTCCTGAGGCCCCTTCTCCAAAGAGCCAGCCGGCTGGGGACCCTGGTTCGGGACAAAACCATGCCTGCTGCCCCAGCTGCCGCTGTTCAGGGGACAAGCAGGAGGCCAGGATGGACGGGTAGCCCCGGAGACGGTCCAAGGGGCAGGTGTGGAGGGGGGCACAGAATTCTCACAAAGGTGTGACCCAGGGGTAGGGGTGCCGCGGGCAAGGTGCTCCCTGGAGCCCCGCGGTGCTCTTTCCTGCGCCCTCCTCCCGGGGAGTCAGGAGTCTGGCAGGGAGGGGACGGCCGGGGTGGGCCCTGGGCGAGGAGGCGGTGACAGGCAAACATGCGAGGTAGGCTTGCGCCCTCTGACAATGACAAAGAGCTGATTTATGAGCGCTGCTTTCTCGGTGGCCTGTATCTTGTGCCGGATCCTGTAAATGGATAAACAGGAAGGTATTTAATTAGGTGCCTGGAGCAGGGGAGTGGTGATTAGCAAGCGGATCCTTTAATGCCCTGTGTTACATGCAGTTAATTGCACAGATTGCAGGGGAATTAATGTCGGGCCCTGCTAATGATTTTTTTGGGAAGAATAATTTTATTTACACAACAGCGGTTGCAAGAATTATTGAAACAAGAAAAATGGGAATGGCTGAGGACCACTGGTTCCCGGGGAAAGGGGTTCTTTGGTTCTGGGATGGTGAGGGCCACGGGGACTGGGGCTCCACCCGGCTCTGCCACTCCAGGCAAAAATGCGGCGGCCTGGGCATCCAGGGTCCACCACTTCCGTCTGTCGGGATGACCTGCTGAGGTCGCTGCCCCACCCCGTCTGGTCCTGAGGCTGCCTGCCTAGCCCCTCCCACCAGCTCCCCTCTCCTCTCCTCCCGTTCCTCCTTTTTCCTCCCCCACCCTACTAGCATGTAAGTGTCTGAAGTGTCAAATCAAATCTCTGCAGAACAAGAAAGGCCAGTCCCGCTCCTGGCTGTCATGGTTTGCAGGCTGAGAGACACACAAAGAGACGAGCCCCATGGCCCCGTGTGGCTTGGAGAGGCAGGCAAAGCCGGCTCTCAGGAAGAAGTGGAGGGCTGGGCATGCAGGGTCAGATGTCCGGGGAGGGCCCAGGGCCGAGCAGCGCCCTGCACCCCTGGGAGCTCTGCCAACCAGGCCCTTTCCCCAGGGAGTCGGGAGGTGACCAGGCCACCGTGGTCCCCAGCGGTCTTAGCCATCTGAGATCTGGCCTTGGCCGCCAGAGGCACAAGAGGGTCTGTCCACCGTCTCTGCGACTTGGGACAGGGTGGGATCTATAGGCTGAGGGTTTCCTGGCATTGAGGGTGAGCCCAGAACCAGGTGCCCATCCAGACTTGATTAGTTGCTGCCAGAGACGGCTACCATTCACAGGAGGGTGGTCCCTAAGGTCTGGAGCCCCACACCCCACATGAAAACTTCCAGGTGTAGAGAAGGACATGGGGGGTTGCAGAGAGACGCAGAGACTGAGACCCTGGAAAGACCAGATTCCCACTTGTGAAAGGCTGGATGGTGCGCAGACCAGACCCTGTGGTGTGTGTGTGTGTGTTCGTGCACGCGTGTGAATGCGTGGTATATGTGCGCGCACACACACAGACTCGCATGCTCACTGCTTGCCAGACACGAGGTCTGGGGTCACCTGGGGCTCAACCAGCAGATGTGAGGAAATTCACCTGAGGAGTAAGTCGGGGGAGGTTTCGGGCAGGACAAGCTGGGGGGCGTCTGAGTGAGTGTCCAGGTGCACAGACAGGTCCTGGGCTAGGCAGGATGGCAGAGGGGGCAGCGCCGGGGCCAGAGCCCGGGTGCCCGGGATAAGTGTGGACCCGCTCTGCATGCTCCCGAATCCTCGAGAAACCGCCTTCCCCGGGATGTGGGGGGTGTCAGCTGGGCAGCAGCACCCCATTCTCTGGGCTATTTCTGAAAGCACAGATGTGTGATCGGACCACACCCACGCTGGAGCCTTTGCCCCACCCCCGTCTACTACCTAACGTGTCCTGGGGCGAAAGGCAAGCCCCCTGGCCGCCTGATTGAGTGGGCTGGTGGGGGCGTGGCTCAGCGGTGAGCATCCCTCGATGGCCAGCGGGAGGGGAGCCCAGCAGCTGGGGCAGAGCAGGTGCACCGGGTGGGAGGTGGCAGGTCCGTGCTCTGTGTGAGCATCTGAGGGGCTCCGTGGGGCAGGTCCCGCCTGGAGGGCCTCCCCTTCCTCCCCAAGCCCCCTGAGTCTGGCTGGGCTTGACCTTCGGCTCCGTCCAGACATGCCTCAGGAGCAAGCGTGAAATACAAACTGAACAATTTCAGTGATTCCACATACGACTTAGATGCTCTGATAAAATAATCAGAGAAGAAGCCAGGATAAACGGCAAAATTCATGCTAATAATCTACATTTAAAATTTTTCTTTACTTAGAACTACATCAACTAGCAGCAAGTACGAAACGTCACGGGGAGGCAAGAACAAGGCTTTGGATCTGAGAGCCTTTGAGGACCCTGCTTGCCTGCTTTTCTGAACGGGGCCCTGATTTCCGCATGCCCCGTGCCTGAAGCCCTCCCCATCCCGGCTCCTGCTCACGCAGTGCCCACCCCTCCTCTGCCCCGGGCTCCTGGCCGCTCCCTCTCTCCAGGCGCCGGTCCCGGCCGCCCTCTCCACGCTGCTGCACGCTGCCCCGCTCCGGCCCTCCCTCGGTCTCTTCTGATCCCTGTCCTGGCAGAAGCCCAGCCCTGGTTAGACCCCTTCTCTACCTGGTTCCTGTCGCTCCCACACTGCCGGTGTGCCCGTGAAAACCTGGCCGCTGTGCTGACTGGGCGTCAGGGCTGGACAGGGTCTGGGCCGCACGGGCTGTCCAGCAAGAATCTGATGAGGAATAGATGGGTGACTCCTGAAGCCCTTTATCTCTTAGGCACTGGCTTGCCTAGCCCCGTCACTCCAAGTCCAGCCCCGCCCACCATGCCAGAGCCCCGCCCCCACTCACCACAGCCCCGCCCACACCCCATATTATAGCCCCGCCCACCACGCCAGAGCCCCGCCCACAGCCC
>SJYQ01001360.1:53652-68381 GCA_006410935.1 Redunca redunca
CCCCTCCCCCGCCCAGCCCCTCGGGCCCCTAGGCAAGGTCACAGGGGAGGAGACGGCGACCCTTCCCTCCGTGTGGGCTGAGGGCAGGGGAGGGTCTGGCCTCTGTGGGCACAGGAGAGGCCGTGGAGTAGGCCGGCCCTTCCGTGGCCGCAACCGTGCCGACCCCACTGGGTCACCGCGGAACCGCCTCCGCGCCTGCAGGAGGGCGGGGTGTGCGCGTGGGGGGATGCCAGGGTGTTGGGGTGGAGGTTCTGCCAGGACCCCCACAGCCCTCAGCACAGATGCCACTTTCCCGGGGCTCCTGCCCCGCCTCCTCCTCCCCCGCATGGCTCCTTAGCCGAGGACGCCCAGGGGAAAGGAGAGGTGCCCGGAGACCCACGGGTGCCACCCCCGGGGAGCAGACGGGTGGGTGAGAGCCCAGCTGAGTGTCGGCTGGGGGCCCGCTTTCCACGCCAAGGGGGTGACCTCTGATGGGGAGACGACCTGGGGGGAGCTGGAATTATCAGGAAATGTGCCCCAGTTCCACCCCTTCCTCCTTGGCCTCCTTCCCTGCTCTGCTGGGTGGGGGTGTCCTCCCCTGCACGCTGGCCATGGAGGCAGTTTAGGGAGGGCATGGCCGGGCTCCGGATGCCCGCAGGGGCTCCTGTCCCAGAACGGTCCATGGCTCCCACTGGGGACCCTCTGTGCGCCCTCGGACACACCTCCTTCCAGCAGCTCGGATCTCCACACCTTTGCTCACACGAGCCTTCTGGACCAGCCGCCCCTGTCTGCTGACTGCCTGGGATCTCAGTTTATAAAGGGGAAGGTCCATTTGCCCCCATTCTAGTCAGCCAGACTGGGTGGAGTTTGGCAAAGCCGGAGAAGGGAGCCTGGTCCGGGGCAGTGGCTGGACCACACGCGGAAGGGCCAGCTGGTCTCGGCAGAGTCCTCCCGGTGAGGGCCTCGGTTTCCTCCTCTGTGAAATGGGAATAATGCTGGTGTGGCCCCAGGGCTGCTCTGGGGCATCCTGCGCCCACGAGGCTGGAGGCCGTTGCGCCTGGGCTGCCCTTTGAGGCCTTCTCGCTGCCCAGGAGAGAAAGGCCCGTAATTAGCACCCCCCAGTAGACCTGCTCCTGCCGGCTGACAGCTGCTGGCCAGGAGCTGCTTCTGGCTTTTCAAAGGTCCCTGCGATCTTGTCTGCTTGCTAATTCGCACTGTCTGTGCAAATGTCACTTTCTGCCGGCCCCAGACAGGCTGATCACAAACCCCTAATTAGCGGTGTCTCAGATAATGAGGTTTCCCTGTGTTCTCATTACACGGAAATTACTTCCGAAAAGCAGCTCAGAGGGGCACGTGGGCCTGAGGCAGCCCTTTCCAGAGGGACACTGGTCACTGGGACAAGGGCAGCCTTTGCCCTGGGGAAGAGCTTACAGGGGCCAGAGCCAGAGGCAGGGGCTGAGCTGGGGTTGCGGGGACCTCGTGGGCGCGCCTGCCTCGCGCTCGGTGACAGGAGACGTGGGGCTGGTTGGGGAGGAGTCCATTCATCTCAGCCCCCGCTTCCCGGGGCTCCATGCAGGGGCATTTCTCGCTCTTCACTTAAAAGGATGCTTTTTGGCAAACCTCAGCATGTCATTAAAATTTCATGGCTCCCTTTAAGTGGAGGACCGTTGGCTATGACCTAGCCGAGTCCGCGCCTGGCCCAGGTGTGTCTCCAGTTGGCGAGCTGTCTCCTGGACCTTGGGGGAATGAGCCATACCCGCGGCCGCAGGACAGGTTGGCTGGGCCCTGACACTCACGGGCTGGGATGCCATCAGCTCGAATTCACTTCCAGACAGAGCTGTGTTAACACAGCTATTAAATGCCGGATGACTCTTCTTGCCTTCTCCACGCCATATTTCAGGGCTTTGCCAGCAGCGATGAGGGCTGCATCGTAAATTGCTGCATGGGCCTCGGTGTGCCCCTCGCTGGGCACCGTGGTGGGTCAGGCCAGGTGGGTCCTGATGGCTCGCGGGGCCAGAGGGGCCCACAGCCCACACAGGGTGGGCCCCAGAAACTGAGAAGCCCGCCGGGAACCAGCAGACTCCTGGGACGCTGGCGAGGCCTCTGCCACGGGGGGGCTCACTCTCGTCTCTGCTGGGGGTTTCCCTGCTGCGGTGGGGCCACCACGCAACTTCCCGCAACTCCACGCCTTCTGCCCCGGGAGTGCGGAGGCCTCCTCCCCAGGAAGCATGCCTGCTCTCCCGGGGCCCCCAACTCGCCACCTGCAAACGCCACACAGACCCTAGGGTTGAGTGCCTGCCTGCCTGCCTGCCTGCCTGGAGTCTGTGGACATGCTGGTTCATAAGTAAATGCCTGGGCTCCTTAGGAAGGTACTTGGTGCACTCTAGATGTTCATGAAACGTTTGAAAATGGACGTGTGGCTGGATGAATGCATATACGAATGTGGATGAGTGCATTAACACACGCCGGTGAGACCTGGCTGTGCGGCTGTTCTAACAGTGATCACCAGCTCACACACCCTGAGGCGGGGACGCACGTGGGTGGCCCAGGCCAGTGACCCTCCTGGCTGCCACTCCCCAACCCCGCCTGGCACTCTGGCTCCTACTTCGTTTCCAGGGGCCAGTCCCCTGCACCCAGGGAGACCTGGGGCCTCCCCAATGGGACAGTTGTTGCTCAGCTGTGTCCGACTCCTTGTGACCCCATGGACCGCAGCACGCCAGGCCTCCCCGTCCTTCACTCTCTCCCAGAGCTTGCTCAGACTCGTGTCCATCGTGCCAGTGATGCCGTCCAATCTTCTCATCCTCTGTCGTCCCCTTCTCCTCCTGCCTTCAATCTTTCCCAGCATCAGGGTCTTTTCCAGTGAGTCAGTTCTTCCCATCAGGTAGCCAAAGTACTGGAGTTTCAGAATGGACTGGTTGGATCTCCTTGCTGTCTGAGTGACTCTCAAGAGTCTTCTCTAGCACCACAGTTCAAAAGCATCAATTCATCAGTGCTCAGCCTTTGGGGGCTCCTGGCTTAACTGATCTTGCTGCTCATCTTGGAACGGAGTGCCTGCCTGGCACGAGGCGCCCCTGCCCACAGTGCCCTGGACAGCATTTCTGAAATGGTTTCCCTGATAATGAGAATCTGAGACGCCTCATTAACCCTGACAGCTCTGACCGAGGTGACCAGTTGTTCTGCGGGGGCTAGTGGAGTTCGGAAGCGGCTTTCTTCTTAAACAAAGAAAGTGACTAAACACACGAATGAGTAAGTCTGTGAATCACGAACAATGAAGGCCTGGCTCGCTGGCCACTCTGGGCACCATGCCATCAGCGTTTTGAAGGAATGAGCGAGTGAATGAATGAAGGCCCGAGAGGTGTGCAGAGGTCCTCAGAAACCTGAGTGTCGGCCCTCAGGACCCTCTCGTCTCTGGGACTCTCAGCCCTCCCATGGCCTTGCATGGAGGTCAGTTGATTGAGAATAGCTCAGGCCCACTTTACAGATGAGAACACTGAGGCCGGACTCGAGGGCTTGGTGCTCAGGGCTGTCTTTTCACATCACGCTGCATCCTAGAAACAGCTCATGCTTCATCTGAGTCTGAACTACGATGACTGGGGCACCTCGTTCACCCAGAATCCCCAACACCCCATTTTAACCTTTTAGGGAGCCTTAGAGGGAACTTGTCTGTCCCCTCCAAAGTTCTGCTGGAGGTGAGGGGAGGCGAGGGATGGTGGGGGCTCCCGGTGAGCCTGTGGGAAGCAGCCTGCCTGCCTGCGTCCGGCAACTGTTCCCTCCAGTTAGCAGGAATGAGCAGGCATTGCCCTCAAAGGCCCCCAGCGGTTAGAAGGTCATTATGCTATTCCTTCTGGTAATTACATTTGGGAGATGGCCGTGGCCGCAGAAGAGCAAGGGAGTGACCCTTGCTCCTGGGGAAGAGCAGTCACATGGAAGAAAAGGAGAGAGGCCCATTCACATGGAAGAAAAGGAGAGAGCCCCATGGCCTTGAACCCGGGGGTGTGGGGCACTGCACCATCTCTGCTGCCTTGGGACACAGCTGCCCCCCCGGGAGGGGGTGCATCTGGGCACTTTAGGGGAACTTGAGGCACAGGCCTCATGGCCAGGCACCTTTTGGTGACTGAGCTGTCCTACCTGGTCCTGTTTGAAAACTGGGATCTGAGCTCCAAGCTGCAGGAACGCACCAAGGGGGTGGTTCTTACTAGAAAGAGCCAGGGCTTTTGTGGACAGTGCGGTGTATGGACCGGGCTCACAGGATCCTATGATCGTGTGGGTCCCTGTTCAGAACCCAGCATGTGCTGGATGCCTCCTGGGCATGGACCCTTGTCCTTCCCAAAGCCGGCATCGCTGTTGATGCCCAAAGTCACACCGCTTGTGGTTGGCGAGGGCTGGAGTCACATCCCCGTTTGTGTGGCCCCTGAGCCTGGGTCCTCCTCGAAGCGCTGTGCAGTTGGTGGAGGAGGCCTGTGCTGGGGAGCGGAGAATCCTTGCCCTCCATCTGCTGGCTCTGGGGCCTTGGGCAAGGAAGCCTCCTCTCCTGAGAGCCGTGCTGGTGACCTCCGAGAGGATACGGGCTGGGACTGGACCTCGTGAGAGAGCAGACAACCACAGGCTTTGGAAACTGCTCTGCGATGCTTGTGCGTATGAGGAAAGAGCCCAGGACCCAGGGCTCCCACTCTCACCTCACAGCTCCGACTCTCACGCTTGATCTTGGAGCGCAGAGGGACCACAAGAGTGCCCCCAAACTCACTCCAACAGGGTGGGCAGGGCTGGACTGATGCCAGGGCTTCAGACTCCAAAGCTGACTCTCTCCACTCCTCCGTGTTAGTGTGCCCCGAGAGGCCAGCCCCTCTGCTGAAAGGCATCCATCCTTCCATCCATCCTTCCATCATCCAACCCCTCTTCATCCATTCATTTATCCACCTGATTCTCACCCACCCATCCATCCATTATCCATCCACCCACCCAGTATCCACCCACCCATCCCTCCAGCACTCATTCACTGTCCATCCATCTACCTGTCTGTTCCTCAAGAACGAATCAGGCAGCTACCATGTGCCCAGGGACAGGGCGGCTAGCACGGCCACACCGGGCCCTGCTTGGAGTCTCCTGGGCGAGCGGCGTTTCTCGGGCCCTCGTGTAAATACAGCTGTAATAGTCACGCTGGCAAGTGTCCGTAGGATACAGGCTCCGGTGGCTGGGAGGGGGTCTGAGCGAGCCACGAGCTTCTTCCCCACCTGCCAACAGGGGGCAGCGCAGAGCTGGCCTGCGTCAGCGAGGCTCCTGTGAGGCGCCGGCTCCTCCGCGGGCCGCGTGTTCTCGGATGGGTGTCTGCCGGGAGCTCGTCTGCCGCTGCGAGCACCGCAGTCACTGCCATGTCGCTTCAGGCGCTGAGAAGGGCGGCTTGCAGACGTGAGGTCCAGGAATGGGCGCACCCTGAGTGGAGGGGCTCTCGGGCCCTTCTGCTGTGGGTGTGGTAGGAGCCGTGCTTGCCCCTAAAACCCCCAGACTCGCCTATGTGAGCCCCTGGGGCCTTGGTGAACTTGGGGAGAGGCGACGCGAGAGGGCAAGCGTGGGACCTGGGGGCGCCTGGGACGGTGACCGCTTCTCAGGGCCTTTGGGTGCTAGATGTCACTTCACATAGTCACTCCCAACCTTCTGGAAGGTTCTGGTGCTGTTCCTACTTAGACATGTAGACCCTGAAGCTCAGAGAGGTTTCGTAACTTGCCCAGTGACGTGGCTCGTGGCCGGGTCTCCCCACTGAAGCACGCCCTTCCCGCTGGGCTCCCTGTTTCCGGGCTTGCTCTCTGAGTGTCCCGGAGCTGTCCAGACGCAGCCAGGGGCTGAAGCCAGTGGGCGCTTACTGTCTCCCAGTTCCGGAGGCCTGAAGTCACGGTGCTGGCGGGGCTCTGTCCCTCCAGGGGCTCTGGGGGAGGGTGCTTCCTGCTTTTTCCAGCTTGTGCTGGCCCAGGTGCTCTGGCTGGTGCCCACATCCCTTCCGTTTCTGCTCCGCCTTCTCTTGGCTTCTCCTCTGTTGCTGCGTCTAATAAGGCTCCTTGCTGTTGCATTTAGGACCCACCTGGTCAATCAAAACCATGAACCATGAAACCATGAGCCTGTGGGGCCACCCACGATGGGCGGGTCACGGTGGAGAGTTCCGACAAAAAGCGGTCCACTGGAGAAGGGGACGGCAAACCACGCCAGTACCCGTGCCTTGAGGGCCCCATGCGCACCACGAAAAGGCAAAAGGGAATGACATGGAAAGATGAACTCCCCGGGTCGGTGGGTGCCCAACATGCTGCTGGAGAAGAGTGTAGAGAGAGTTCCAGAAGGAATGAAGAGGCGGAGCCAAAGCAAAATCAGCACCCAACTGTGGATGTGACTGGCGATGGAAGAAAAGTCTGATGCTGTAAAGAATAATATTGCCTAGGAAGCTGGAATGTTAGGTCCACGAATCAAAGCAAATTGGAAGTGGTCAAACAGGAGATGGCAAGAGTGAACAATGCTTTTAGGAATCAGTGAACTAAAATTGGACTGGAATGGGCTAATTCAATTCAGATGACCATTACATCTGCCAGCAGGGCAAGAATCCCTTAGAAGAATGGAGTCGGTCTCAGAGTCAGCAAATGAGTCTGAAATGCAGGACTTGGTGCAATTTCAGAAAGGACAAAGTGATTTCTGTTCTTATCCAAAGCAAACCATTCAATATCCATGTCTGTGCTCCTACCAGTAATGCCAAAGAAGCTGAAGTCGAACATTTCAATGAAGACCTACAAGACCTCCTAGAACTAACACCCAGAAGAGGTGTCCTTTTCATCACAGGGGACTGGAATGCAAAAGTAGGAAGTCAAGAGATACCTGGAGCAACAGGCAAGTTTGGCCTTGGAGTACGAAATGAAACAGGCAAAGGCTAACAGAGTTTTGCCAAGAGAATGCACTGGTCATAGCAAACACCTCCAAATTTGCTGGCATATTGAGTGCAGCACTTTAACAGCATCATCTGTTAGGACTTGAGATAGCTAAGCTGGAATTCCATCACCTCCAGTAGCTTTGTTCATAGTGATGCTTCCTAAGGCCCACTTGACTTCAGACTCCAGCAAGTCTGCACTCAATGTGTCCGCAAATTTGGAAAATTCAGCAGTGGCCACAGGATTGGAAAAGGTCAATTTTCATTCCAGTCCCAAAGAAGGGCAATGCCAAAGAATGCTCAAACTATCGCACAATTGCACTCATCTCACACACTAGCAAAGTAATGCTCAAAATTCTCTAAGCTAGACTTCAGTAGTACATGAACCGAGAACTTCCAGATGTTGAAGTTGGATTTAGAAAAGGCAGAGGAACCAGAGATCAAATTGCCAACGTCCATTGGGTCATAGAAAAAGCAGGAGAGTTCCAGAAAAACATCTACTTCTGCTTCATTGACTATGCCAAAACCTTTGACTGTGTGGATCACAACAAACTGTGGAAAATTAGTCAAGAGATGGGAATACCAGACCACCTTACCTGCCTCCTGAGAAATCTGTATGCAGGTCAAGAAGCAACAGTTAGAACCAGACATGGAGCAACAGACAGGTTCCAGATTGGGGAGGAGGACGCTAAGTACGTGTCACCAGCTTATTTAACTTATATGCAGGGGACATCATGAGAAACGCTGGCTGGAGGAAGTGCCGATTGGAACCAAGATTGCCGAGAGAAATATCAATAACCTCAGATATCCTGGAGAGAAGAGGAACTGAAGAGCCTCTTGATGAAAGTGAAAGAGGAGAGTGAAAAAGCTGGCTTAAAACCCAATATCCAAAAAACTAAGATCATGGCATCCGGTCTCGTCACTTCATGGGAAATAGATGAGGAAACAATGGAAACAGTGACAGATTTCATTTTTTGGGCTCCAAAATCACTGCAGATGGTAACTGCAGCCACGAAATTAAAAGACACTTGCTCCTTGGAAGCAAAGCTATGACCAACCTACACAGCATGTTAGAAAGCAGAGACATTACCGAGAAATGTCCCTCTAGGCAAAGCTGTGGTTTTTCCAGTAGTCAGGTATGGATGTGAGAGTTGGACCATAAAGAAAGCTGAGCGCCAAAGAATTCGTGCTTTTGAAGTGTGGTGTTGGAGAAGACTCTTGAGAGTCCCTTGGACTGCAAGGAGATCCAACCAGTCCATCCTAAAGGAAATCAGTCCTGAATGTTCATTGGAAGGACTGATGCTGAAGCTGAAACTCCAATACTTTGGCCACCTGATGCGAAGAACTGACTCATTGGAAAAGACCGTGATGCTGGGAAAGATTGAAGGCAGGAGCAGAAGGGGACGACAGAGGATGAGATGGTTGGGTGGCATCACGGACTCGATGGACATGAGTTTGAGCAGGCTCCGGGAGCTGGTGATGGACGGGGAGGCCTGGCATGCTGCAGTCCACGGGCTCACAGAGTCGGACACGACTGAGTGACTGAACTGAACTGTCTGATTGAGGATGACCTTCTAATCTCAGGATCTTTACCTTAATTGCATCTGCAAAGACCTTTCCCAAACAAGGTCACGTTCCTAGGTTCCAGGGGTGAGGACATGAAGAAACCTTTGAGAAATGCTGTTCAATCCCCTGCAGTTGGGAGCAGCTGAGATGTGTTCCTAGCTTCTCTGGTGACTCAGCAGTGAAGAATCGGCCTGCAATGCAGAAGACGCAGAGACGCAGGTGCAATCCCTGGGTCGGGAAGATCCCTGGGAGGAAGGCATGGAAACCCACCGCAGTATTCTTGCCCGGAAAACCCGTGGACAGAGGAGCCTAGTGGGCTACGGTCCATTTGGTCACAAAGAGTCAGACAGCAAAAACAAGTCGTGTTCCCACCATAGGAAGAGTCGGCTGAAGGCCCTCTTAGTCCGACCTGGGGGCCCAGGGTCCCCCAGGTGGCCTCCCTCATACAGTGAGCACCCGGACCCAGCTTGGTTTCGTTCGCTCCTGGAACAGTGACTCTGGCCCCCCATCCCCCCGCTCCCGGGGAGCAGGGCATGTCCCCCTGTCATCGCCGCTCACCTGGGTGCACAGAACGGGCAACTTAAAGGTCAGGTCCACCAGGGAGGGACACAGTCAATGCTGAAGTCTGGCCCCACTCTGCCACTGCCTGGAGGCCCCCCAGGCTGCTCTGGGGGCCCCGAGCCCTAAGGGCACCTGGCTGCCTGGGGCTGCGGCCAAGCTGCTCAGCCCAGTCCGTCGCTCTCTCCGTGCCTGTCCTCTCGGTGACACTGCTGGGGGCGGCTAAGCAAATCCAGGGCCCAGAGAACCCTCTCGGGCCTGGAACTTCCAATAGCATTTCTTTAAAGTGTCACAGCTGATCGGCAGCTGCGGCCTCTGATGGTTTCAGGGGGAAAAGAAAGTAATTTGGAGCCGGGAAATGGCTATTGATTGAGCCAGGCCGCTTCTGCCTCCTCAGCTCCGATTCCCCCGCTGCCGTCCCGCCGGCCCGAGAGCTTTCCCACTTACCCGTCATAGTTGCGGCTGTGCTAACGGAGCCTGCCCCCTGGGCCAGGACACCAAGGCCTGGGGGCTCCCTGCACTCGCCCGGGGCTCCTGTAGGCTCTGCCCTGGGCCCTCCTCTCCAGGACGTCCTGCACCCCACGCACAGAGGCCCCCGTGCCCACGTCCGGGTCCTCCTGCACTCTTGGTGAGGGGGCTGACCTCACGCACAGAGGCCCCCATGCCCATGTCCGGGTCCTCCTGCACTGTCGGGGCGGGGTGTGACCCCACGCACAGAGGCCCCCATGCCCACGTCCGGGTCCTCCTGCACTCTTGGTGAGGGGGGTGACCCCACGCACAGAGGCCCCAGCACCCAGGGGTGCCCTGAGGTTTGACACCTGTAACTGGAGAGGCTGCGAGCATTCCGTACTGGACTCACAGACTTCACAGTGTCCGTTGGAACACGCAGACCCTGGGAGCACCGATGCGGTCTGGGCTTCTGGAATCTCTGTCTGTAAACGCGACGGTGGACCCAGGGAGGGCGGCAGGTCTGCACTGGGTGGAGCTTTGAGGAGACCCTTCCTCTGTGCTCGGCTGCGTGGTCTGCATCCCCTGGTGGCCCGCCTGCGATGCGAGAGGCCTGGGCTCCACCCCCGGGCTGGGAAGACCCCCCGGAGGAGGGCATGGCACCCGCTCCAGTGTTCCTGTGTGGAGAATCCCAGGGACAATGCGAGGGAGGCTGCCCGGCGCCCCTGCCTGGCGCACTGCTCGCGAGGTCATCCGTGTGTGAGGTGACCCTTGCAGCCGCCCGGCGACACCCGCTGGAGGGACAAGTGTGTTTTCTGGCTTTTCATAAGCGCTGCGCCTGGTGCGCCCCCAAGGCCGGGTCCTCCCGACCCCAGCCGTCCCGGGGCTGGGGCTCCTCCTTGTCCCCGAGCCTGGTTGGGGGCGTGCACTGGGGTCTCAGCGGGTGGGCAGATTGCAGACCCCATTACAGTCGGGGTCAGCTGGAGCCCCAGGGGGGCAGCAATGATCTCCAGGCTGTCACAGCAGCCTTTAAACATCTTCAAACTAGAGGAATTTTAATTTACATTAATTAACAATGCCACGGTGCAGAGCCCCTTTTCCTTCCTTTCCTTTGGTTGGTGCTGGGAAAATTTATGTCAGTCTCACAACATCTAACATACAGTAGAGGGCTGGATACTTTTAAAAAATGTGGTTGCTATGACAATACCATAAGAGGCCATTAATATTTTCCACATTGTGGGGGAGACTGAGAAGCTCCCCGTCCCTTTGGGATGGTCCTTCTCGGAGGTGTTGGGGAACTGGGACTGCCCCCCAGCCCACAGTGACGCCCCACCACTGGCTGGGCCTCCAGCCCACACCCCCCGTCAAGTGCTGCCCTCCCTCTGGCTGGCCTCGCAGCCCTGCCTCGGGGTTCGCGGCTCCTGCCGCGGCACTCCCCGCGGGCTCGGCTGGGACGCGCATGGTAACACAGACCTCAGCTTTGTGGGCGCTCTGTCCCACGTCCTTCCTTGCACAGCGGGTCCACCTGCTCATAGGTGGGAAGCAAGGCCCCGAGAAAGGACATGGGGAAGTGCCTTCCTGCTCCAGAACTCGGCTCGCCCCTGGAGGGTCACCTGGAGTCACCCCGCCTGGAGCACCCTTGCCCTAAGAAGGACGGGCTCCTGGCCTCCGGGGGCTCTCAGCTTGGTGGAGATGGGGCATCACAGGGGGCCAGCCTGTCCTGCACGCCCACCGTAATGGGAGCTGGCTGAGGACCCCTGGCTGGAGGAGAGGGCTCTGAGCTGCCGGCCAAGCAGCGTGGAGGGAGGGGTCTGATGGCTGAGGGCTACTTCCGATCAAGAAAGGCCCTGCTCCAGGCTGCGGAATGGATGCGGCAGGCCCTTCAGAGAACACAGCTGAAATACAAAAGCGGGGCACCCTGAACCCCCTCCCAGGGACAAGTGGCCTCCGCGCAGTGAGGTTGCATAAGCTCCCTACGCTCACAGGAACTCCTCTCTTTTCTTAAAGTGGGTCAAGAAGAGGGCCACACCTGTCACCGTGCCCCGTGCCCCTCTGAAGGTCTCTGTCCTCGTGGGTGGGGGGCTCTGCACTGTGCCCTGAGCTTGGCCCAGGGGAAGGAGTCCGTCTGACGCTGCCTGTACAAAGAAAGGTGCGTACAAACCCCTGCTCCCGGGTCGGGGCTGGGGTGCGATGAATATTTCATACCCGAGAAGGAGCTGACATTTTGCTGGATGGCTTCAATTAGCGGCACAGCCTCATTCTCAAGCTAATAAGCAGCTTGCTTATCATAATGGCTTATTAATCTATTTCCCACTGTGAGGTCAGACAGCATGATTCGCGGATACCTCCTGCTGCAGCCTTGGTTGGATTGAAATGAGTCTGGCCCTGCAGTTCTCGGAGCTCGGGGCGGGGGGGGAGTGCGTTGGGGCGAGAGGCTCACAGTTCTGGGTGTTTCTCCATGTTCCCAGAGACAAAGGGGGCCCTTCTGGATGGAGCATGGGGACTTGGGGCCCTGGGTGGTGGCTGGGTTTTCTCTTTTCTGCCTCTGGCTGTTGGGGCTGTCCTGTGATTCCCCAAAGGGGCTGGGGGAGGCCTGGGAAATTCTTTAGAAACATTTCTAGATGGGAAATTTGAGATGGGGTTAGGTAAAAGAGAGACGGGAGACAGTGGAATCAGCTGGGCAGGATTTCTGAACAAGGATTTCTAATGCAAAGGCTGCCATGGCCTGCATCGTGCGACCTGCCTCCTGGACACAGGTGGACGCCCGACTCCAAGGCAGCCACCGGTAGACTTGCTGGCAGCTAGGAGCTGGCCCCATGCCGCAGCGGTGCCTGCCGTTGCAGGGGTCATCTTTAGAGGGCATGCGGCCAGAGCCAGGAGCTGGGCCCCTGAGGGGCAGGGGCTGTGAGGGTCTCTCGAGGGCTGCTTGGCAACACTCAGGGCCTGTGCTCCTTCTTGGGGAGGAAACTTCACTGGGAAGACGCCTGAATGAGCTGCCTGGGGAGGGAGCGCTCTGCCCAGAGGAGGCTGGGGTGTGGGGGGTGAGGAAGGGGGGGAAGCCTGGGGGGGACTCTGAGCTGCTTGGGGCCAGGCCGGGGGCCAAGCATGCAGTTGTGGCCGAGGATATGCTCTCTGCAGTTGAAATCATTTCAAAACAAAAAGTTGCACGCTAGGATGGAGCTTGTCTGTAGATCGCTCGCCACCCAGGCTCCCCTAGCACCCCTACACGATTATAGGGCAGTCAGCATGAGGCAGCGATTACCGAGGGCGTGAGGCTGTCCCCTGAACCCCAGACCTCGCTGGAGGCTCCCCGGTTTTCCACGGGAGCCCTTCTCCTGTTTTAGGATCCGACGTGCAGCCCCAGACGCCACCTTGGTTTTGTGGTCGGCTCTCCCGTGCCCTCCTGTCTGAACTGCTCCATCTTCCTGTTCGCGTCTCTGCCGCTGGGAGAGTGCTGGTCGGGTAGTTTTCAGAAGGGGCCCCAATCTGTGTTTGTCCACTGTTTCTTCCACGACGAGCTACCTGATGTCTGCAGGCCTCAGGTGCTGTTTCCCCGATCCTTCCACCCACCTGGTGTCTGCTGCACTTCTCTGTGCAAAATTGGTATTTTTTATCTTTCTTTATTTCTTGTTTCAGTTTTTGGCTGCCCCACGTGGCCTGCAGGATCTTAGTTCCCGACCAAGGGTCTGGTCCGCATCTCCTGCGGTGGAATGGTGCCTTTTTAACCCTGGACCTCTAGGGAAGGCCACTAATTACTATCTTTTAAAACTTCCTGTAAAGTTACAATCCTTCTCTTCCTAACTAGTAAGCAGCTTCAGGGAGGAAATTGGAGACTTTACAGTTCGTTACTTCTCCTTGGACTTTGGTTCATGATTTTGAGCTGCCATCCGTGGGTCTTATATTCAATTTCCTTCGTTCCTTCCGCATGTGTTAATTAGAATCCTTCTCAAGGGAGGATTTGTCCCTCCCACTTGATTATTTTCCCCATTATTTTTGATGCTGGTGCGAACTTGCGGACATTTGCTGTGTTACAGGTGAATGCAACCCTCCGCGCGTTCACCTTCCTGATCAGAGGCGGGACCCCGCGTTTGGCTCCGCCCCTTGCTCAAGCCCCGCCCCTTCACTTCCTGACATCACGGCGCTCCGGGCTCAGCTGGCGCTCGCCCTGCTCCACCCTGGGACCAGCCTCTCCTCCAAGGCGATCAAGGAGAACCTGGAGGAGGAGGCCAGTGCCAGCTTTGCGTCTAAGCTTCCAGTGGCCACTCTTCCGCTCCCGTGGTGACCCGGAGTCACCACTGAAACTCCCACCGTCTGTCTCAGCCTGGAGTGGGGGCGTATGTTGCAGGGCTGGGAGTCCCTCACTTGGGTTGGCAGGAGGACGTGGAGAGAACGAAGCAGGTCAGGGCCGGTGGTGATGTAGAATGAATCTAGATGGGGACTCTTCTCGGCTAATGGGTGGTCAGCCGGGGCCGGCTGGGGCCCCTGGGTCTGCTGGAGGCTGGTGGGGGCTGGTGGAAGCAGGAAGCGGGACCAGAGAGGCCTGGCCCACTGCCTGGTCCCTGGACTGACCTCGGGCTGGGAGGGCTCTGAGTGACGGCATCCAGACTGTAGACAAGGGGCCTGGCTGAGAAAGAGGAGGAGCACGGTGTGCACCCCTGCCTGTGAGCACCACCTGTATCCCACGTCCGCCACGTGGGCCCCGAGCCTGTGCTCCCTGCTGAGTCCTGCTGGCTCCTCGCCTCCTGCTGGCCTCAGCTCTGGCTCTGCCTGACCTGTGCTCCCCGCTGGACTCCAGCGATGGAGAGCTCTGCACCCAGCCTGGGGAATGACCTTGACTCAGCCCTGACCAACAAGGCCGCCAGCTGGCCACTGCTCCCTGACCCAGGCAGAGCCCCTGAGCCCTTTCCTCATATACCTGAGCACACACACCTGTGAACACACACCTGTGGAAACAAAAACCTGTGAGCACACACCTGTGATCATACATCTGAATGCACACACCTGAGCACACACACCTGTGCATACACCTGAGCACACACAGCTGAGAACACACACCTGTGCACTCACACCTGAGCATACATACCTGAGCACACACACCTGAGTACACACCTGAGCATACAGACCTGAGAACACACCTGAGCACACACACCTGAGCACACACACCTGAGCACACAAACCTGTGCACTCACACCTGAGCATACATACCTGAGCACACACACCTGAGTACACACACCTGAGCACACACACCTGAGTACACACCTGAGCATACAGACCTGAG
>SJYQ01001361.1:0-12047 GCA_006410935.1 Redunca redunca
TGCTCTCTTCTCTGTAATCACCCTCTGTGCTTTTTCAGTCTTCTAACTTTATCAAGGCTTTCAATGGCTAAGTCAAAGGTCTTTCTTGGTAAATGTCACAGTCACTTGAAAATAGTGTGTGTTATTTTCAAATATCTTTTGATATTGATCCCTAACATAATTCCACAGTGATAAGAGCAAAGACTCTGTGTGATTTCAATACCTTTAGACCGGGAACTTTCTGGACCTAGTCCTATCTCCCTGGACATATTCCAGTTTCTCCTACTTTATAGTTTATGGGGTCTTGAGTAGAATTTGCATCTAACTGTTGTTTGAAATTTGTATAAATCTTTAATTATATTGAATTGGTTCACAGTGCTTTTCAGGTATACTGTATCCTTCTCTTCTCTATATACTCATTCTATTAATTTTTGAGAGCATGATATTGAAACTCAACTAAAAATCTTAATTTATCTACTTAAAAAGAAATTCCTTCTTCAGAAGGTCTTCTGGACCCAGGATCAAAGCTGGATCTGCCTGCATTGCAGCCAGATTCCTTACCATTTGAGCTACAGGGAAGTCCCTTTAAAAAGAATAATTGTAATAAAAGTCTCCTGTAAATGTATTGTATTTTCACAATTAAAAAATTAAAAAGGAGTATAAATTAAAGAAAATATGCAAGAGTAGAGCCAGCTAGGAAAGAAACCAAGTTAGAACCTCTTGACATATATCCACTTATTACATCTTTTAGGAAATACCTATTATTTAACCAAAACTGAACTGGACCCCAAAAAAGGCCCTTGAAGAAAACTAAGAATAGTAAGCAGATTTCTTCCTGTTAATATTTAATGACTGTTCCCTTCAAAAATTTTACCCTATAAGGATTATCCAGCCAGGAAAACTAGGCATATCCATGTGGTACAGCCCTTGAGAGAGAAGAGTAAAATCAGACGCCAGCCCTTGGGTTCCTCTGCCTCAGGAATTCTGAGTAAAGCAGAGGTCCTTATAGATAGCAGCACTTTCATTCATTCAGGCCATATTACCTACAAAGTAAGCTGGACGCACATGCAACAGAGCATGGGGAAGTGACCACAGAAGTTTCAGCCTGAAATGGAACTGAGGGAGGGAATGGAGACTCTTGCACACATGCCCCCAGGAAGTAAACTGAGGTGCCGAGAGGCTGGCTTCCCTAAATGCCTGCTTTACCAAATGGCCAATGAACTCACTGCCTGGAAGCTGACTAGATGCCCCCTCTTCCTACTCTCTGTCCATAAATAGAAACTCCCCAAATCCTCAACTGACTTCCTGAATTGCAAGTCTTCTGCTATTCCCCAATAAACTCAATTTCTGGTCATTTGAGCTTGCCTCAGTTTGCTTCCTTTATTAGGTTCACACTACAAATAAATAAGTGATGTGCCAATATCTGCATACTTTCCCAGGGATGCATGTGGTCACTATGAAGTGGCCATGAACCCAACAGCAAGTGGGCATGATGGACTCACCTTCATGAGCCAATGCCCATAACCATCAAAGATAGATACTATTATCCTGCATGAGAAATCTTAACCTGTGAGCCGGGGTAGGGGTCCCAGCCTCTTCAGTTAGTGGAGGAGATGGACCGGAATCCACAGTCTAGGACTAGAGTCTGCTCTGACCACTCACGGAGACAGGATTCCTGCATTCGTCATAAACACAGGGACACAGTACTGCAACATCAGGAGGGTGCATCCATGGAAGATTTAATGTGCATTGGGGGCATGCAAAGTGAGCAAAGTGACATCTTATTTTGGGAGGGAGTAAAACGAACTAGGAAGTAACAGTTTGGGAGCAGAAGCAGGAGCACTCACTGAGCCTCAGGGACCGTCAGAGAAACGGAGAAGCCCTTCTGCATGTGAAGAATGGGATATGGAGGAACAGAAAGGGAGAAGCATGAGCGTGTTGAAACAGGAGGCAGGTCATGGAGGTCCAAGCAATCTGATTTTCACTCTGACAGAAAAATCACTGAGAAGTTTTATGTAGGAAAATGATACAGTCAAATGCACATCACGGGTCTCTCAACTGCCGGCACTGATATTGGATACTCTGTTGGGGGAGGGGCCCCTTGAAGCGCTTGACTGTCTCCACTCACTAGATGCCAGCTGCACCCCTCCCCGCACTGTGGTGACCAAATGTGTCCTCGGACACTGCCAATCATACAGAGAACTGAGAACCACAGTTCAGGAGCCAGGGCTGAGGACCCAAGACTATCATCGACAAGGTGGATGTGATAAGTAAGCGAGTGACAGCTGAGCTGAAAGGTGATTTTTGCTGACTCCTCTCATGTAATGTGGCTGCACAACCTAGGCATCCAGTTACACAGAGTATGCTCCAAGCGCACCTTGTGCAAACTCTTCTCCACCTCTCAAACCCGTATCACCCACCAGGGTCATCACCGACCCACCTCACTGTGGACCCCTGCTGACTTCCTCAGCAGAGCCTTCCACTCTCAGCCCCCCAGCCCTGTGTCTGCTTCTCAGTACATATTTCTCCATCCTAGGGCATTCAATCTCAGCTGACACCTGAGCCCCTCAATTCTAATCACTGCATGGACTGGACTTCAGAATCAAGAGGCCAGCTCTATCCCTCAGATCTTAATATCCTCCAGCTAAGCCTCCAAGGAACCATTCCCTCAACTCCCTCTACACCTGCTCCTCACTAGACTCTCCACTTTGTCTTAACTTATGAGATGGATTGTTGTTGTTCAACTGCTGCTGCTCAGTTGTGTCTGACAATTTTCAATCCCATGGACTGCTGTACACCAGGCTTCCCTGTCCTTTACTATCCTCTGGAGTTTGCTCAAACTCATGTCCATTGAGCCTATCCAACCATCTGATCCTCTGTCCCCCTACTTCTCCTCCTGCCCTCAATCTTTCCCAGCATCAGGGTCTTTTCCAAAGAGTCATCTCTTCGCATCAGGTGACCAAAGTATTGGAGCTTAAGCTTCAGCATCAGTCCTTCCAATGAATATTCAGGGTTGATTTCCTTTAGGATTGAGATGGATATGCCCACCTTTTTAGCATATAACCAATAGCCTAAGCTAGTAACCCCAGTTCCTCTGTCTTCCAGGAACTGCCCAATTCTACCATGTCCCAAAGAATCACAAATGCTAGGTGTCAAAAAAAAAAAAGGTCATCCTGCATGAAACCTGTTCTTGCTTTCTTATTCTGACACTTCATAGAGAATCACTACCCACTAGAGATGTGAGTCAGAAGCCAAGGAAATCATCCAACCAAACTTCAATTTCTGAGAACTGTGAATCCTGAAAATTCCCCACATCTATCTTTTTCTTCCCCATGGCCCCTGTTTCAGTTCAGGACTGTTACTCACCACCCAGGCAATGATTTTATTTATTTATTTTTTGAATTATTTATTTTTAGGATTTATTTTCTTTACTTTACAATACTGTATTGGTTTTGCGATACATCAACATGAATCCACCACAGGTGTACAAGTGTTCCCTATCCTGAATCCCCCTCCCAGCTCCCTCCTCGTACCATCCCTCTGGGTCATCCCAGTGCACCAGCCCTAAGCATCCTGTATCATGCATCGAACCTGGAGAGGCACTGATTTTAAATTTCTTCAATCCATTCTCCATTCTGCCATCAGAATATTTCTTTTAAATAAATGCCAATCCGTTTATGGCTTAACTACTCAAAATTATTTAAAAGCATCACCAGGATTATACAAATGTCCTTGTTTACACATCTGGACTCCTTTCTACCCATCAGTCCCCCAGCTACAGTCCAGAACCACCTGTTCTGGATGCATGGTCAACCTGCATCTCCATGCAGAGCATCCACACACTTCTTTTACAGACAGTCCCTGTGGTCTGTGGGGACCCGCAGGTCCTGACCCAAGTACTATCTCCTGAGCTACAAGGAGACTCAGTCAACTCTCCCTCTTGCTCCCCCTACTGTGCATGCCTTCATGGGGATCCCATATACAACAATGGCATATATCGAATATTTACATATTGTGCAAAATATTTTACTTGTTTTCATGCTTTCTTCTTACTCAGAACTATATTACTCCATTTTACAGAAGGAACAGACTGTGAGAAATTAAGGCTTTTACCCAGCAAAGTCTACATAGTTAAGTGGAAAACTCAGGGCTTAACTCTAGGACAGTCTGATTAGCAGCCATTTCAACCACTAAGCTCTAATAATTTGTGTCTATGTTTTACTTAAGTCAGTTCAAGTCAGTTGAGAATAGAGGCTTTCTTTTAATCTGTGTGTCCCTGGTAACTAGGGGTGTGATAAGAGAAAAAGAAGAAGCTGAAAAAACAAATGAAAGTCCTATTTATATATCAAGATCCTGACCTAAATGAAGAGGACCCATGTATAAAATAAATAAGCTACAGGGATATAATGTTCAACACAAGGCATATAGCCAATATTTTATAATAACTATAAATGGAATATAACCTTTAAAAACTGTACACCACTATGTTGTACACTTGAAATCATAAAATATTATATATCAATGATATCTCATCTCACATGCTAGTAAAGTAATGCTCAANGGATTGGGGGCAGGAGGAGAAGGGGACGACCGAGGATGAGATGGCTGGATGGCATCACTGACTCAATGGACGTGAATCTGAGTGAACTCCGGGAGTTGGTGATGGATAGGGAGGCCTGGCATGCTGCGATTCATGGGGTTGCAGAGAGTCGGACACGACTGAGCGATTGAACTGAACTGATATCTCAATAAAAACAATTAATAAATTAGAAGAGAAAATCAGTAGTTATCTTGGTGGTCTTACAAAATATGTCTTAGAAACAAAGACTTTTTTTCAGTTCTGGAGACTAAAAGTTCACGATCAAGGTGCCAGCATGGGCTACTTATCTGGTGAGAGCCCTCTTCTTCCTGAGTATTGGTTGGTGCCTTCTGCCTGAGTCCTCACATTAAGATACTAATCCCATTTGCAGCAACATAGATGGAGCTAGAGATTATCATTCTGTGTGAAATAAGTCAGACAGAGAAAGAAATATCATGTATATACTAAATTTAAAAATAACTGAAACAAATGAACTTATTCACGAAACAAAAACAGCCTTAGAGAATGAACTTAACGTTATCACAGGGGATGTGTCAGGGGAAGGGATAGTTAGGGAATTTGGAATAGACCTGTACACACATGCACAAACCTCACTTTCCTGCACCTCTGGAGGGGTCTGCACACCAGCCTTCCATGTCTTTTGGTTTTGTGTCCATAGTGCCAGTGTTGGAATTTGAACTTTTAGAGACACTCCCAACTGCTGGCTTCACGGAGTGTCCCTGAAAGGGCTGGGCTTCCAATGACAAGGTATACTTTTCTTTCTCAGTTGACAAACCAAGGGAAGGACATTTTCTGGGTCCCTGGGGACAGCAGCACCCCGGAAGGGGTGGCCCCGAGTCCCAGCACGCAGGGGCCGGGTTGTTGCCACTCCCTCCTCCTCTCCCCCTGGAGGAGCCAGTGGCCCTGCCTGCCTTGGCCTCTGCACGGCCTTGGGTAGCTCTCACTGCTCACCCCAGTTTCACCCGCATTCAGCGGCAGACTCATTTGACCCCCACAACCTGGAAGGAAGCTGGGTAAAGTGTCATTTCTACTACCCAGAAGAGGAAACAGGTGACTGGCCCCAGGTCACATGGCTCATCCATGCCAGCGCCCAAAGCCTGGTCTCCAGCTCTCATTCCTTGAAAGTCATTCAGCTCCTCTAGCCAAGAAGGAGGGCTCCCTGGAGGAGGGGGTGTTTGGAGGAGGGGGTGTTTGGGGAAGGGGCTGCCTTGTGTGCCCAGGCTTTTTGCTCAGCAGCAGGCTAGCCGTTCATTGGGGATTTCAGAGCTGGGAGGCACTGTAGCTCCGGATCAGCGCCCCAAGGAGGCTGGCCAGTGAGCCCCAGCAGGCCGTGTCATTTCCAGCCCTCCTACACCTGTCTTCTCCTACTGGTGTCGGGGGTTGCACCTCCTTCCTCTGGGGGCGCCAACAGTTCTGATGCGCAGGGAAGACAAAATTCCTCTGCTAGGCACTGACAGTCTCTGGTACCCTGAGGTCCCGCTGGATGGGAGGCGCGTGCAGCCGGACGTGCACCTAAAGGGAACCAGGTGGTACCTCACTCGCTCCAGAGCTCCCCCGCTACTCCCCTGTTCGCTGTTCCCCGGAGGGAAGCCCGCCGGGTTCAAACCCCTGCCCTGCCAGCCCAAAGTCCGAGCGCGCCTCTGAAGCCTTGGCTTCTTCGGAGTCCTGAGCGCTGCGTGTGCAGAAGGGATCCCGGCTCTTCTTTCTGGAGGGGCGGGCTTTGCACGGGGCGTGCCCGCAGTTTTCCGCGCCCCGCAAGCTCCTGGGGAGAGCTCTGGCTCCGGACCCAAAACGTGCGCCTGCCCGCCCGCTTCCCAGCTGGGTTTCCCGTGGTCCAGCCTGTCGGCGGGCGGAGAGCGGGCTTGACCCGGGGAACCCCACTCCCGGTCGGGCACACGCGGGAAGGGGAGGCCCGGCGGGCTGATTAGACAAGATCCGAGCAGGAAGTCTTGGTCCCCACTCTGGGCGGCCGACCCACCCCTCGCGGCCTGGGCACCGGTCTGCCCGTCCATCCGTCCGTCTGTCCCTCGGTGCGGCGACCCCGGGAGGCCAGGGTGGGGACCGGGGAGGCTCCGTCCCCGCCGCCCCCACCAGCAGGCCGATCTTAGGCGGCAGGCGGCGAGACTGCGCGCGCGCGCGGCCCAAGATAAGAGGCCAGGTGAGTCTACCTGCGCCGCGGGTGGGACGCGGGGCGGTCTGGTGGCATGTCAGATAGAAAGAAGAGCTGGGCCCCTCTGTCCAGGCGAGCCAGGGTCCTGACTGCTCCGGGGGCCACAGGTTCGGGGCCACACCGTGCAGCCCCCGGGGTTTCGTCTCTCCTTATTCCTTGTGGACGCAGGCCCGAGCAGGCTGCCTGCGGAGGGCTCTCTAGCCCAGAGAGGCCGCTCTAGGGGCTGGGGAGGCGTTCAGGAGGTAAACGGCCAATTCTCAGCTTCTGAGCCGTCCCTGACTGCTTGTCTTTCTCTGAAGAGTCTGAGAGGCCCCTCCCGGGAGGAGGCGGCGACACTGCCTCGCAGGGTCAGTGAGTAGGCCGAGCCCGCAGGTGCCCTCCCAGTGATGAGGCTCAGGCTCTGGGCGCAGCGTTTCGGGGTGCTGTCAGGGCTGGGAAACTTCATGCTTGGCGCTCTCCCTCTCTGCGCTTCAGTCTTCACTCACGAGTAGGGCCTTCAAAAGGTCCAGGGACTGGGTGTCTCGTCTTTGCTGGACATCTAGTCAAGGTCAGAGAAGCCTGGGGGGTGGGTGTCCAAGAGGCAGCACCCTCATGTGATTGTTGACTCCTGAACTCTGCTTGGGGTCCCCCCAAGAGCATCTCCTGACCCCCTAATACCACCCCCAGAAGACTGAGGCCCATGTAGTGGATAGGCAGGAGCTGCGTGGGCCCCTACTCCTTGACCCAAAGGCTCTCACTGGTAGAAATTGGCCCCAGGCGGGCATTTGGGTGGTGAGGCCAGGCTCCCTCTGCAGGTGTGGGCAGACCCTCCCATCCGGACCTTGACCCACCCCTCTCCCCCAACCTCCAGGGACCCCCATGGTAGCACCTCCCCCACCAGGGCTGGGGTCCCCCTGGACTCTCTGTCCTCACTTCTCTGCAGCAGAGGCCTGTGGGGTCTAGAGAGGGGAGGATATGCCCCAAGAAAGGAGGTGCTTGGCCCAGTCACACCCAGGGAGGGTCTGTGCAGAGGGTGGGGCTGGTAGTCAACGTCTGGGACTCTGTCTGTGGGTCTGATGTGGGAGTGTCTGTGTTTCCAAGCGGGGCCTGTCTGTGTTCGGATGTGTGTGGGTCTTGCGTAGTGCAGAGAAGTCTGGGTGGTGGGAGGTTCTGATGCCGCCATCTGGGCCTTGGGCGTTCACATCCTCTCAGATGTGCCTTGAGGCTGACGGTGCAGGGCTGGTCTTCGCTGGCCCTCTGCTCAGAGGCCCTGGGTTCCTGTGGCTGCAGGAGTGGGCTCGAGTGCCCTGGGGAAGCTGCCCTTCCTCCCCAGGGCCCTGGGCTCCCGCAGCTGTTGCCAATACTCGCCCAGGAGACAGTTGGAGACAGTTGGAGCCAGGACCCTCTGCCCCGCTCCTGGGAACAAGCCCCAGCTGGCAGAGGGAAGGGCTGTGAGTCACTGTCAACCAAGATTCCCGGGAGACGGTGGGGAGCGTTAAGGAGGGGGTGAGGAGCGTGGCTCCATGAAGGGCCCAGGTAGGCAGCGGAGGGCCAGCAGGCCCCCCATCCTTGGCAACAGATCAAAATGCAGATGCCCAGCCCTGGATGGTGGGTCGGGTGCCCAGGACAGAGCAAGGGGTTAATTAATTCCCTGCCTAGCCTCCTGCAGCCCTGCCACCTCCCAAGACACCTGGTTCTCCCTGGTACCTCTCCCTAGACCATCGGAGTGGAGGGGACCTCACTGACCATCAACAGTGGCCCCTTGCATGGGGAAGCTGGCTTCCCTCAGGCAGCACACTGGCCCCAGGTCAGAGGGCCTGGTTTCAGGCCTGCACCCGCTCTTCCCCTCCCAAGGGCTGCATGTCCTGCCCTTTGAACCTGGGCCTCCACGGAATTCCCTGGGGCAGCCTCTGTGCCCTCCCCTGCCAACCCTTCCCAGGCAACTGAGCCCTGACCTGTCACACAGCAGATTTCTGTGTGCCGATTCCCTTAGGAAGGAAA
Source organism: Redunca redunca (assembly GCA_006410935.1). Lineage (NCBI taxonomy): Eukaryota > Metazoa > Chordata > Mammalia > Artiodactyla > Bovidae > Redunca > Redunca redunca. The sequence continues at coordinate 8,730 of SJYQ01001361.1, forward strand.
GGTTCTGCTGGTCAACCTGCCCACAGGGACACCACTGCCCTCAGCTGCTGACCATGGGCAGGGCAGACTCAGGAAGAAGGGCCTAGGGGAGGGAGCCAAACTGGCTCTCCCCTGCACAGTAGGCAGGAAGTTTCCCGAACCACAGAAGGGAACAGGATATCCCTTTCTCTAAGGATGGAGCATGGGTGCCGTCAGGCCTGCCTGGAGTGGAGAGAGCTGCGTGTCCAAGTGCCAGCTAGGTGGTGAGGGTGGCGGAGGCAGCTGCTGGGGCTTCCGCTGGTGGCCATGGCTGGAAACCCCTGGGTGTTGGTGTGCACTGACCCTGGCACTCTAAAGGACAAGTTCTTGGCCGCTGGGTCTCCCCAAACCTGCTTCCCGAGTCTGCACTGGAGCTCAAGCTGACCTGGGGAATCCCAGGCACCCCACTCTCTCTGACTGCTCAGCTCCTGGACTCCTGAGAAGGTGGAGCCTCCTTGAGCATCCTTCCTGGCCCTGGGCCTGTGGTTAACAGGCTGCCCTGGCTGGGAACCTGGGCTCTTTCTTTGGCCATCCTGCCGTGGGTACCTTGTTGATCTTGTGAGCCTTGGAAGCCTCATCTGCAGAATGGAGGTGACCACCCACCCTGCATTCCTCAAGGTTGTGGGGTCCTCTTGTCAGTGGCGCTTGTGAGCACCCGGTGCTGTCTAGGCATGTCAGAGCCCTCACTACTTCCTTTGTTTATTGGTTTACTGCTCACTGTATTCACCAAATATGTGTGCTTCTGAGTGTTGAGCACTGCTCTGGGCCTTTTGTTGTTGTTCAGTCCCTCAGTCATGTCTTTGCAACCCCATGGACCACAGCAGGCAGGCCTCCCTGTCCATCACCAACTCCCAGAGCTTACTCAAACTCATGTCCGTTGAGTCGGTGATGCCATCCAACCATCTCATCCCCTGTCATTCCCTTCTCCTCCTGCCTTCAATCTTTCCCAGCATCAGAATATTTTTCAATAAGTTGGCTCTTCCCAACAGGACATTGGTCCTTCCAATAGTCAGGGTTGATTCCCTTCAGGATGGACTAGTTTGATTTCCTTGCTGTCCAAGAGACTCTCAAGAGTCTTCTCCAGCACCATATTTCAAAGGCATCAATTTTTGGTGCTCAGCCTTCTTTATGGTCCAACTCTCACATCCATACGTGACTACTGGAAAAATCATAACTTTGACTATATGGACCTTCATTGGCAAAGTAGTATCTTTGTTTTTCAATGCACTATCTAGGTTTGTTATAGCTTTCCTTCTAAGGAGCAAGCATCTTTTAATTTCTTGGCTGCAGTCACCATCCACAGTAATTTTGGAGCCCAACTTTTCTTCATCTATTTGCCATGAAGTGATGGGACTGTATGCCATGATTTTCATTTTTTGAATGTTGAGTTTTAAGCCAGTTTTTCACTCTCCTCTTTCATCCTCATCAACAGGCTCTTTAGTTCCTCTTCACTTTCTGCCATAAGGATGGTATCATCTGCATATCTGAGGTTGTTGATATTTCTCCTGGCAATCTTGATTCCAGCTTGGGATTCATCCAGCTGCATTTTGCATGATGTAGTCTGCATATAAGTTACAGACATAAGTTATTAGAGTCTGTGTGTAAGTTATAAGGGTGATAATATACAGCCTTGTTGTACTCCTTTCCCAATTTTGAACCAGTCCATCGTTCAATGTCCAGTTCTAACTGTTGCTTCCTGACCTGCATCCAGATTTCTCAGGAGGCAGGTAATGTGGCCTGGTATTCCCATCTCTTAAAGAATTTTGCACAGTTTGTTGTGATCCACACAGTCAAAGGCTTTAGCATTGTCAATGAAGCAGAAGTAGATGTTGTTCTGGAATTCCCTTTCTTTCTCTATGATCCAGCAGATGTTGGCAATTTGATCTCTGGTTCCTCTGACTTTTCTAAACCCAGTTTCGCAATCTGGAAGCTCATAGTTCACGTCCTGTTGAAGCCTAACTTGAAGGATTTTGAGCATAACCTTAGCAGCATGTGGAATGAATACAATTGTCCAGAAGTTTGAACATTCTTTGGCACTGCTCTGGGCCTTTAGGTATCTTATATTCATTCCTGGGGCTTCACCCACCCCCTTGGGAGACTGACCTCCACCCCTCCTGTCCTTCTCTCGCTTTCCTTCTCTTAAGAGGGGTAGCTCTTTGTTTGGTGGAGATAATGTTTCTGTTGGGCTGGGGGTGTGTTCGGAGGTGACCACATCACTGAGGTGAGCAGTGGGGTCTTGGTGTACAGCTGGGGGTCACTCCAGGATGCCTAGGCTGATACCCTCTGGGCAAGAAGCTGTCTGGGGTGAGTCACTTCCCCGAGACTAGGCTCCAACAGATCACACGCTGTCTGACCCAGGTTCCACCTACAAACCAGCAGCTCCCCTGAGGGCTGAATGGCCTGTGTGGGAACAGGCTTGCTGAGGCCCAAGGAATCCTGGGCGTTCCATCCCTGCCTGGCCACAGGTGTGCAGGGGAGTCCCGGCTCTGTGGGCCAGTCTCCCTGTGGGGGGTGGACTCTCATCTCTGCAGCGCATGGCTGACCCCAAACTGTGGACTCGAGGGAGGGTCCCCAGGGGGAGGGCTGACCGTGTGGACCCAGGGGAAGCCACGTGCAGGGGGCCTTTCTCACCTGGACGAGGGCATCGGGGCCTGGTTGGAGGGGCCATGGATTCCTGTAGAGTGAGTGACGGCAGAGGCCTGGAGTGGTCCAGTCTCCGTCCCATGATCAAGGCCGTGGTGCCTGGGCTGGAGCCCTTCCCACCCCCTCAGGGGGAGTCGAGCCCTGACAGGCAGGGGTGCTGAGGTCTGCACCGCCAGCGAGGCTGACAGCCAGGTGTGGGCAGGTACCAGTGTGGGGCCTAGGGTTTGCTGCCCCTTTGTGCTCCCACATGTCAGGCAGAGATCTGGTGACCCCACGAGGAAGAGCACCCTGTCCCCTGTACCTGGTGCCACATTTGGTGGGACGCATGTTCTGGGCACTGTGGTGGATGCGCCCTGTCCCATGGCCTTTTCTTTCCCCATGGGACAAGCTCTCCACACTTTGTTTGCAAATCTCTGATACTGCTTCTTATTAGCTCTTCTCAGATGCTGGGCATCACAAGCTCCTCCTTCTGGAGCCCCCTGGTTGTCTCTTGTCCAATCGGGCTCTTTCTAAGGGTCTGGGAGCCTCTTTGCCCAGCACTGCCCCAGTGGGCCCCTTCCTGCTGTCTCAGCACATCCCCTTCCTGTGGTCCACCAGGCTGGCTCCTCCTTCCTCCATCAAGTGAGTGTCTCCTCACCCTTCACGTCCTCCCACCCC